>WOGZ01000103.1:0-104639 GCA_009733775.1 Alectoria sarmentosa
TCGTCTTCGTTTGTTTTTAAATATCATGAATTTAATTCATGGGCCCTGACTTGTAACATTTTTAAAATAATATTATATTTATTTAATAAGATGATTAAAGATCATAATTTCTCAATGTGATTTTTTAGCGTAAATTGAAATCGTGTTATATATGTAACGTTTAATCTTAATTTGTCGTCGATTAATCGCAATTTACATGATTTGATCAACGATATCGTTAATAATTTATATTTTTTAACATAATTCGTGTTAACGAAACTTTTTGTTAAGATTTCGATATTTATTAAACAATTTATTATAATAAATTCTTTTTATGATTGAACGTATTTATGAAAGTTTAATTGTTTTTTTTATTTCAATTTTTTTATAAAATCGCAAAAGAAGAAAATAACGATAACGAGATTTTTTGAATTCATCGTTTATAATTATTTTATCTTTATACGCACTTGATTCTCAATTTTTTTAAAAACGATTTTATTAAAAAAATTCAATTTCTCATTAATTCGACGAAAAAACTCGTGTTATTCGTCTTTAAAATAACGATTTAAATAATTGTCAACTTGATAGCGATGTCTTTTTTGATAAATTAATTAACGATTTTATATATAGCGAAAGCGTTTTCGTTATAATATTTATAATCTTATTTTAAACATTTATAATAACGTTTTTGATTCTTTAACGCTTGTGTTTAATGTGTAAATAATCGATATCGATTTTTAAATTTTATAAATTCGATGAATTTAATGAATTCGATAATTTGATTTTTTCGAAAATATGAGTTCGAAATTATCGAAAAAGAAAAACCTCTCCTTTCTTTTAACGTTTTCATAAATGTTTTTTTTAACACATTTTTCTTGAAAGAAATTTTACGTGTTTCATCGTTGATTCGAAATTTTATGTTAAATTAACGTAATCGAATTACGAGAGCAGAAAAATCGATAAAAATAATATTATTTATAATTCTATTTCTCAATTATTAAGAGATTAATCTTTTTAAATGATTTCGTTTCGATAAATCGATAAAATTTAATAAAGCAATTTCAACGATAAAACGAGCGTAAAAGACAAAAAAAAAATTTGAGATCTTTAACATTTATTGCGAATTTAAGATTTTGAAATTCTGTTTTCGTCTTTTATTCTCGATTAATCTTTATAAATAACGAATTAAAATCGTATATTATCTCATTAATATTAAAATAATAATTTAAAATCGTGATATTAATAAATCTAACTTTGATTATATTATAAACGACGTTTTTATAATAATCGCGAATATAATCAATTTTGCTTTACTTATTCGAATATAATTTTCAATTATTACGAAATTTGAAATTTAACTTTATATATTAAATTTCGTAAAACTTATTATTTTTTATATCGTGAAACTTTTTAACGTCGAATTATTTATTTTTCGATTTATCGAGAATAAAATCTATTATAGTAAAAATGTTATGATAAATAATTTCATATAAGATTATTTTGAATATCGTTATATTTATCGATGTTATAACACGTTTAATAAAATTAAAGCGTCGAATCTCATCGTCAAAATTCACATATTTCGTATTTTTGAAATTCTCTTTTAAGGTCGTAACCTTTACCGCGATCAATTCTTTTTTGAAATTAAAGATTTCTTCAACTCGATTATTAATCAAATCGCAATATTTCTCGCGAAGATATCGCAATTATTTGATTTTTTTTTGTTATTTTTTCAACATTTTAATAAATTTCTTTAATTGTTATATTATAAAAATAAGATATTATTTATTAATATAAATATTTTAAATGAAATTTAAAATTTATTTATGATAAATAACGATATTGATAATCATCGTTCGAATCGCGTTATATCACTTTTTTGAATGTTGAGAGACGCTTTTTAAAAAGCGCTCATTAATTTGTATTTTCTTAAATAAAGTTTTTTCATCTTTATTCTCGACATTAATGTTTTTAAATAATACGAATTCTTCTTCGAATTCGTCTGATTTAATTATATATCGTCGCGATTTATCGCGGAATTTGTTTTCTTTTTTTCTAAATGAATGTTTTTCACGATTCGAATTTTTTAATTCTTCGAATCATGATGAAGATGTTTTTTATATAAAATTTGATTGAATAATTTAATTTTGAAAGAGATTTAACGAAAATTTTTGAGATATGAGAGATGAAGGATCAGAGATTTCAATCTCGTTTCTCGTTGATTTCTTTAATAAGACATTTTTTATTATTGTTAAAATCGATTCTTTTTTAATTTCAATGAGATTTCTTTTTGTGCAGAATTTAAATATGAAATTTCGTGTATTTGTGTGTAACGAGTGAACTTTATTCAATTTATTCTTTTTTCGTTTTCGTTTTCGTTAACGTCGAATACGTCGAAATTATGATAATAATGTTATCGTATTTACGCAGTGCGCACGCACAATAAAGTTTATACGCGTATTTATTTTAATTAAGTGATCAACTTGCAAGTTATTATTATTTAAAAGAATAATTAAAATTATGTTAAAGATTATACGTAAAACTAAATAATGTTTAAACGTGATTTAAATGAAATTTTAATTATGAGATTTTAAATACAAATATATAATGTAAAAGTAAAAGATTAAATTATAACTTGACACATTAATGTAAAACTGAGCCGTAAAGCTAATTTTGATCGATGATAATAAATTATATCGAACTTAAAATCATAACATCGATCGATTTTTAATGTGCATTTAATGACCTGAAAATAAAATTTTCAAAAAATCGTTTTTTTGCAAAAAGTGAAATTTTTTATATGAGACACCGTGACGGATATGTTTAAAAAAATATAATCGTTTTCAAATTTCGACATTTTCATTTTTATTATCCGCGATTGATTTTATTATCGTTATTTTTTAAAAAAGAAAAAAGAGAGCGAGGAAAGAAAAAAGGTGGTTATTATCGTCGATCTCACTGTCGTTATTCGATGTTTATTTTACCTATTTAACGCACACTTCATTATCGCTATTCGATGTTTATTTTATTTATTTACTAATTATCTCATTATCGTTATTCGATTTTGATTCTCGCGAGAGTCGAAATTCGTGTTTTTTAAAAAACATTTATTACGCGCTCGATGATTTTATTATCGTTACTCGAAGATTATCTTATTGTTATTATTTTACGCTCGACTTATTATCGTTATTTAACGCTCATTTTATTGTTATTATTCGATTTTAATTTTTATAAAAGTCGAAATTCGTATTTTATTAAAACATTTTCATTATGCGTTCGAGAATCTTATTGTTATTATTCGATATTTATTATACACTCGATAATTTTATTATCGTTATTCGATGTTTATTTTAATTATTCGATATTTATTTTATTATCGTTATTCGATTTTAATTTTCGTGAGAGTTTAAATTCGTGTTTTTCGCACATCTTTATTGTGCGCCCGATAATCTTATTGTTATTATTCGACGATTATTTTATTTATTCGACGCTCGACGTTTAAAAGAGAAGAGAAAAAAATATAAGAGATGTTAATGTATGCGACTATAAAGAAAATGTGATTTTTCACCTTTATTACTTAGTTTTCAGCGTCGTAAGTGTTGAAATTCGTGATTTTGTTATATAGTTTTATTCGAGTGAAAGTGTTGAAATAATTAAGTTCGTTTTATTTTTCTTATTCGACTGTCGTCGAATATAAGCTTAATAAGTTTTATATTTTATATAATATTTTAATCAAATAATCTATTATTTACTTTTAATAAAATAATTAATTTATTAATATCAAAAAGATTTTTTTTATATCGAAAATAATAAAAAAGATAATAAAATTTATAATAAAGATATAAACGTTGAAAGTTTTTAATAAAATCAAAATTTGAGTTTATTTATAAAATATCGTATAAAGTAATTTTATATTAAAATAACTTATAATTTATATATTAAAGAATATAATAAATAATAACATATATTTATAAAATTATAAATTAAAGCCTAATTTTTCGACGATATTTGATTTTTGTTTTTTCGATATTTTTCGGCAAAGAACATTTAGTTTATTTGCTTATAAATTATTATTAATATTATTAATAAATTATCGTTATTTCGCGCTTTTCGTTTAAATTCGTTATATTTCGATTTCGCTAAATTATTCGATTAATGCTTTAATAAATATTAATATACGATAATAATTAATCGTTCGTTATATTTTTCAACGATATTTTAATTTTCGAAGGTTTTAAATAAATATTATCGAAAGTACATTTTACATCGCATTATCATCGACGAATTAAGATTTTTAATTAATTTTAATTTAATAATCGCGATTTTGAAAATGTTTCGTTTTTAAAAAAAAAAAAAAAAAAAAAAAAAAAAAAAAATTTTTAAAAAAATTTCGAAAGAAAAGAGTTTAAATTAAAATTAATATTATAAATTAAAGAGATTTCGAAACTCATCAAAAAACTAATTATTATAAATTACATATATAATTTTAATATTTTCGAATAAAAGGCTTAAAGTTAATTTGTTTATAAATAATTCAATAATTTAAATTTTAAACAATTATCACATTAACGAGATATTCGATTAACGAAAAAATTAAAAATTATTAAATAAATGAAACGCGAATTTAAAATCTTTTATCGAATTTATATATTACGAAATATATGTTTTAATTATCGACATTAATTTCAATTTTCGAATTATTATATAAAATATTTAATTTTAAAGAATTTATCATCGTAATTATATTAAAAATAACGATTTATTATTTTCAAGATTATCAAATAAAAATAAAGATAAAAATACATTTAAGAATAATTAATTATTTTAACAAATATTTCGAAAATGAATGTAATAACACGATAAAAAATCTCTGAAACGCGTTATTTTTTATATAAAATTATAATTATTTCGCGTTAATAATAAAACGTTTCGAGAAGTTTAATATCGAGAAATCGAGTTAAATGAAATTCACGATTATCGCATTTATAAAAAATAAGAATTATAACAATTAACACGTTTTTATGCACGATAACTTTTTTCAAAATCGAGTTTTTTACGATAAAAATTAATTCGAGGATTTTATCGATTAAGTTTTACATAATTATATAAACTCTTTATTTAAATTAATTTCATAAATAATTACGATCAAAAAACGACGAACGAGATAATTAATTTTGATTATAAAATATGAATATAACGACGTGACATATTAATTTCGATTCGAATCGTGAAATAAAACGAAAACGAAGGTGTATAAAAGAATAAAAATTTTAAAAATCTTAAATTGAATTATAAAGAGCATTAATTTCGATAATAAATTATTAAAATCGTTAAATATAAGAATTAAAGATATAATAAACATTATTATAACGATTATTAACATCGAAAAGACATTATAATAAAATAATCATTCGATGAATAAGCATTTACATAATTTCACGAATCGTTATCGAAACAAACATTTGTTTAAAGCGAATTTTAATTCAAAAACAAGATCGAATTAATAATCACTTTAAAGAATAAAACATAAAACGATGTTTTTTTTAAGCGATTATATAAGAGTGTAATTAATTTATCAAATAATAATTGATAAAAAAATTGTGAAAACGATTTAATAAAGTCACAAGAGTAGAATTATAAGAGTTAAATTGTGTTTATTTGATTTCGATTTATTATTACTTGATTTACTTGTTTGTTTTGTTTATGTTATGCTTTAAGGCGCTTTAATAACACATATGTATTTAATCGAACATGGCCGAAGAGGTCGAGTGGGGAAAAACGGTCTCACCATAGCCTATAAGGTTATGGGGGCGCCCCTCCGACGTAGGAATTACACACACACACACACTGGGAAGCCCGCGCCCCCAGCACATATTTTCTACTCTCTAGTCGTGTTTTATAATCAAATCGCCACAAGAAACTAAATGACCCCTTGAAATTACAAAAACGAGGTTGTAACAACCTCTCTATTACTAAGGTAGCTGCCGACCGTGTCGAGAATGGCGGACAATCTTTCTGCTATTATGCATCACAGGCCAAGTCCCCGTTGCCAAGCTCAAGTATAAGCAGTTGACGGCGGTGCTGCCCCCGAGCGCGGCGGGATTGCGTTCGGGATAAGCAGACTTGAGTAAGGAAGCTTGTAGAACTTGGTGGGATATGTATATCACATTGATAACCACTTACTTTACTGTGCGTGAACAGAAAAGATTGACCAAAAGGGATTTCGCAAACTTGCACATTTGAGGGACTAAGACACTTGGTTGCCACCTTTGCAGGGCTGACTAAATGCCAAATTCATCCCGCTTGGATTTGAGCACAATAATTGGCATATCTTGATTCTTCACACCTTACCCCAGATTCAGAAACTTTCCCTTGCCAAATCACTCGAGTTGGTTTGACCACCGAGAAACAAGCGCTTCAGTATATCCTACTCTCGAATTCTTGACCAACTCAACAGCATGACTGAAGTACCTATACCTGGCTCGACAAACTCGCTCGAAGCCGAGGGCGTCATCAAACAATCAGAGACTGATTTGCCGCATGCACCTGAACTTGGGAGTGTGAAAATTGCGAAAGAAAAGCCCAATTCTCTCGAGGAGGATTACATACCTCTCGAAGATAACTTTACGGACCCAAATCATAACAGAAACCATGGGGCAACTGACGAAACTAACATTGACAAAGCCATGTTGGCGGAAAGAAGACGTTTGCGACGCAGACGCAGCGAAAGAGAGACACAGCTCCTTCGCCAAGCAAATATCAAAAAAGAAATGACGCGAGCTCGGAGAGCCGCCAGTGCCACGCAAAACTACTCAACCTTCAGTCTATATGGCAATGGTAACAACGATGCCCTCATCGAGGAATTGAAAATCCCTGTCTACGCATCAAATCTTGTGTACCCATCAGAGCAAGATATTATCGATCAAGGCGTCACGTGTTTCGGGGGTCAAATCACCATCCGCCCTCACCTCGAGGCCATGGAATATGCTCTCGACGAATACAAGGGGCGGAGAAAGATACCAGGTCGAATGACGTTCTGGGTCGACGGTTCTCTTTCACCAAGAGGGGTCTCGGGCACAGCGGCAGTATACAGAGCTAACCCACGCGCAGTCGGCTCGGAGTGGATTGTCAGAGCATATACCGTACTGGAATTCGACAGACTGGGAACAATCCATACAGAAGCTTTGGCTATCATGCATGCATTGAGGATCGCCTTGGCGAAAGCCATTCACAATGATGGTACGAATGCGAAAGCCTCCGACGTGGTCATATTCTCCGATTCCATGTCTGCACTCCATAGGATAGAGAATTTTGCACACGAAGGTCAGTGTTGGGGTAGGCCACTCCTCGGCAGGATTGTTACTTTGGCGAATGAGCTCAGCAATGTCGACGTCAAAGTGCAACTTCACTGGGTACCCGCCCACAAAGGCATACCCGGTAACTACTTGGCCGATGTTTTGGCCAAGCGAGCTACCAGAAGGAAAATTCCAGAACGGCGATACTTGAGTACAGGACGTGAATAGTTGAACATATCCTAAGTACATCAAGAAAGCCACTACTAGTATCTGGCCCCCAAAACAGCACCCTACCCCTGAGAATAGCAGTTCCCTTTGGCAAAGTAAATCACTATCTATCGAATCCGCTGAACGCGAGGGCAAATTGCTCAAAGCAAGGAAATATATATTCTTCCCCAACAATACTGGGACCAGGCTCATGATCAACAACAAATTGCCGAACCTCGTGTTGCAAGTTGTTGGTAATCATTGGAATGGGTCACTGGGAGCTATCAGAAGTGATGCTTTGCTGTCAAAGCCTTTGGATTGAAATCAAACCTTGAGCAGTGGTACTCTACGGCGAAGTAAGTGTGGTTTGGGCTGATGGCTGGACTTTTGATTCTTCTGGCATCGAGGTCTAGAGGCCCGAGGAGTGACTGCAGAAGGAAATACCTAAGAGTCCGTTGGGAAGTCAGCACGTCTGCTGAGTAAGTTTTTCACTTCCACGAAGGGTAAGCTTCAGACCAAGTGTGCCTTGCACCTTGCATGGGACTCGAACCCAACATCAAGGGAGCGTCCCCCCAAGCGCCAACCGCCGGACTAGGGTTACCGGTATTGACGAGATCCCTACCTTTTGATTGATGGATCCACGTCCCGCAGAAGCAATGCCATGAGGATGTTCTAGAAATTTGAAAAGCCATAGTCAGCCATGGTGGTCTTCATGGGAGAAGGCCTGAAAGGCAATGATGGATATGTACCATAGTTCCGGTAAAGCCAGAGTACTTTTGTGTGAGAGCCCTTTGGCAGACCAGCTTGCTGTACCAAAGCTTGATGAGAAATGATAAGTCTAGCGAACAAGACGTCAGCAAAGGGCTACCTCTCGGGAGTTGACAGGGTCAAGCAAGGTAGACTGACACTGTGTCAGACCTCTGCCGCAGTATGAGGCTGATCAGCAGCGATCAAGGCAGAGGGCAGCCGACACTGGAAACAACGGGCATCTGGATTACAGTCAGTCAGCGTGGGGAGCTTCACCATCTCTGCAGAGACTTCTTGAACGAACGTGTGCTCCTAGGAACCATGTCAACTATGGCTTCAGGCAATCAACCGTGCTAAGTCTCAGCTTAGGGCTGCAGGAAGTATAGGTAGCTCGCTGAGAGGCTTATGGGCAATAAAGCTTGTGAGGATCGACCATCGATAATGTGGCACTTGTCATAATCAGCAAAGGTGTCATCAAAGGGTACTGGATGAAGTACGTACCGCGACAGCTAGACAGGCCGAGCACGAGGCTCGGGACCACAGGGTATTGTTAAAGGGAGGGTGTATGAACTAGAAGAGCAAGAAAGGTCAAACGGTGGAGTGATCAGAGTCAGGGGAATGCTCTCGAATATTTGCAAGGCTGGCGTGGCGGCTGATGGAGCAACCGTGAGGGCCACGATGAAGCTGTAAGCATGAGAAGATGTGCACATAGATTCCGTCAAGAGTAAAGGCTGAACGAGATCAAGTGGACTAGGAACGTTGGAGCAGAAGGGCAGAAGTATAGAAGTAGGTTGGAGAGGAGCATGATGAAAGAGAGAAAAAGAAGATTGAGGGAGAACGAGGCTTTAAAGGACTTTCTGAGACGGTTGCCAGGACGCGTCTGTTGACATTCAGAAAGGGCAATGGTCTAAAAAAGTAGGAAGGAGCCCCTTAGGGTATGGTCAGCAGGACAACAAGATCGCGGAGCAGGAGCTCGGACCCAGACCGTCAAATCTTTGGCACACATGCTTTCTTCTTGTATACGAGTTGAGATTGCACAGATCCAAGAAGCCGCGCATCAAGCATTGAGCTGTCCCAAATTCGCAGTCATGCTTCACCCTTCAAAGCAGGAAGGCAGTGGTCTACTACTAAGGACTTTAGGGAAGAGGGGAAAGGCACAAAGTACTTGAGCTATATGACAAGGAAGTCGCAATCTTAGGCTACTCGCCGACACGGAGAAGATACCTTGGCGGAGGGCTATAAGATCCGGTAACAATACCTGAACGGTACCCCGTTTTTAGGATCGCCTTTCGGCGATTGCTATGGAAAGACACGATACGAGCAAGGAATGTGTGCTATGTTATATACATTGATTGGATACCAAGCCTACACTCTCTGCCGGATCCATTTTTAAATCTCCTCGATCTCCTACAGACAATCACGGGATGGGAAAAGATGCTAGCGAAGGGGCTACTGGAGGGAAACCCGAGCCATATATCATTGAAGATGGAACATGAATGCAACTATATAGTCTGATGTCTTTCAAGACCCGAGTAATGCATCTTGAGCTTCATCAGATCTACGAGAAATGCAGACCCTCCCGTGGATAGAGTCTAGAAAGAAAGCTGAAAAGACCTACTGCATCGCCACGGTCATTCAACGTGAAAAAAAGGCACTCCGAGCATCTCATAGGATTCCGGAGGCATCGCGCATGCTGACAGTACATAGATCCCTCTGTTTCTAGCCTTGGGTTTCATTTTTTTCCCTCGACCGAAAGCACAGGTTGGTTTCAGGTGTCTATTTCACAAACGATACAAACCTCGCCCGTTCTCTCCACTAAACTCCCCACAACCTCGAAGGTCTCCCTGTAGGCTCGCAAGAGGTATACAGCCTCCTGCAATTATCCCTGCCTAACGATCAAGGCCATATCCGAGCCAACGCCGAAAACGCGGGCAAGCTCCTCGCTTTGCTCCCCGCCAGGACGTTTCAGCCAGCGAAACAATTTTGGTAATCTTCACGAAGTTGCGTCTGAATCTGCTGCCAGACCCTCGGGCAGCATGCGCGGTAAGGTTCTAATAAGAGGCCGCCGCCAGTAACATGCGCCACGTCTTTGACAAGGTCTTTCGGTACAGCAGCGTAAAGAGGTCCGATATGAAGGTGAGTAGGGTTCAACAGGCTTTCGCCTACTAGCGAAGATGTCCCCAGGAGTATTTTCACATAAGGCAAGGCCAGCTTCATCTAGAACAAACTAAAGCCATTGCTGTAGCTTCTATTCGAAGTAAGTCCTGGAAATAAGTCTCCAGACCCAATGCTCTCCTAGTCCGGCAGTGGTCATTATTTTACTCATTCAGTTTGTACGTTTCTCCTGTTTCGGCAGGCTGTACAAGTCTGTGCGAAACTGCTCGGTGAGCGATGTATTTTCTGTACTGTATTCCCAGCAAATGAATATTGGACATGGTCTTGTAAGCTTCAGACAGCACACCTTCAGCTTAGGCGCTTTAGATATTGTAGCGATGACTCGACAACCGGATGACTCCAGGATACCAGAATCGATCGATGTGCCGACGTGAATGATCAGAATTTCTGCGATTCATGAGGCGATCGAGTCAGTGGTTATGGCGTCACCACGTACATATGGCCCAGGATAACCCCGGGCTGCAGCAACCACAGTGACTGAGCCCCCAGGCTTGGAGCCAAAATCCGTGCTATCCAGATAGCCGTCCACGTAAGCAACCATGATTTTGGCAAGGTCTTGAATGAAGAATAGTACCACTGTTTGTGTTTCGGGATCGCCAAACCGAGCGTTTTATTCGAGCACGTGAGGGCCATCTTTGGTAAG
Organism: Alectoria sarmentosa; assembly: GCA_009733775.1. Lineage (NCBI taxonomy): Eukaryota > Fungi > Ascomycota > Lecanoromycetes > Lecanorales > Parmeliaceae > Alectoria > Alectoria sarmentosa. Next base: position 11,047 of record WOGZ01000103.1, read on the forward strand.
CAAGATTTCATTAAATAACAGACCATTGAAATGGGCGTTTGCTCGGCTCGCATTCCGTTCATGGTTGACTCTTCAGACCTGAAAGTCATGTCCTCATTCTCGTTGAAAGCTGTCGAAAATTTTCGTCAACGTCAAGCACGTTAGTAATCTGCACGCAGTCATTGGACGGATGTTCGTGAATCGCAGCAGTCTGCTTCACGTGCTGATCTAAAACTTCTTACGCTTGTCTGAGTCTCAGTCTTAGAGCTCTTGTTCGTTGGTAGAGCTCCCCTCTTTTTTGGTTTCTCAGAATGCGATCGTCACATTCAGAAGACATGATCATTCAAAAGAAGTAGAATTTCAGTGAGGCCACCTTATATCACCCTAGACTTGATAGGGTGTAGGGTATATTTCTGCCGGCTTGGCGTTCGGCTTGGCTATCAAACAATTGAATCTGGCAGTCACTCAACGACTCTTCTGTCTCACTTTCGAGGACTGTTCATCGACAACAATCTGTCCACTCCAAACTCCAAGCTGGATGTAGCAGACTTATAACGTGAGTAACTCTTAGTGCTGATACATGTCTCATCGCTAGATATACAATATGGCAGACAGCAGTCTCAAGCGCCTTGCCGACGATGACCTCTACAATGTTCAGAAGAAAATTCGATCCAACGATGGCTCTCCGGCCCCTGCACCTCGTGCAAACGCTACCAATAAGCCAGATGTCAGCAAGATCTTGGCAGACGCCAGGACAAGAGCTGCAGCCGTGGCAGCGCGGCTCAAGGGAGCAGGAACGAACGGCGTGACCCCTCCTCCGCAGGGCTCACCGGCTGGGTCAGCGTCCTCAGTAAGCGGGCCACTGTCAAAGCTAGAGCAGATCAAGGCGAGAGTAGCCGCAACGATGGCGAAAACCAGTGGAACGTCTGAGCAGAGAACCGCTTCTCCCATCTACCCTTACGATGATATGTCTCGAGCCAAAGGTGGTTTAGGCACGCAATTGCACCCTGCATTAATGGATAACGTGGTGCAGGAGTTCAGACCTTCAAAAGGCAAGCAAGTGGTACAGCCTAAAGAAGATCAGACCTCAAAGTCAGGCAAGGCGAAGAAACAATTGGACCTATCTCTTCCGGATCCTACCGAGACTCGCACCAACCCCTATTTTGATGCCAGCCTAGGCTCACATACGGCGACGCTGAAAGCAAGGAACCGGAGGGATCTAGCTTTCAATGCAAAGGGCAAATACATCCAGCAGGGGGCAGCTCTACGGAGGCAGCGAGCTCTCGAAGAAGTATGTGCTTCCCTCTCAATATTCTCCAAAACCGTATCACAGCATTGTCTTTAAGAAGAGATGCTGACCGGTGGAACTTTTTGCAGATGAAAATGAGAATCGCAGCCACCTCCAAAAAGGCTCTGGAAAAAGGGGATCCTTCAGAAAAAAACTTCATAATTCTGCCGCCTCCAGATGTTGAATGGTGGGACGAGAACATTGTCAAAGGGAAAGATTACGCCTCTATCGGCGACGATGGGAGTGGCTTTGACTTGGTTTCTCCTGATACGATCATTACCCGTTACGTCCAACATCCGGTGCTTTTGGAACCGCCTTCCGCTAGTCAGATGCCGGCCCCTCGTCCCATGTTCTTAACTCCGAAAGAGCAGGCCAAGCTTCGAAGGCAGAAGAGGATGGAAAATCTCAAAGAGCACCAGACGAAGGTTAGGCTTGGTTTACTGCCTCCGGACCCACCGAGTATGTGTTCCCTCATTGTGTGTCTCCTTATATTCAAGGCATACTGACTCGAGGGCTTCTCACAGAGGTAAAGCTCAAGAACATGATGCGCGTACTTGGAGAGGATGCCGTCAAGGACCCAACCGCCGTCGAAGCCAAAGTCAACCGTGAGATTGCCGAGCGCGCACAAAAGCACAACCAGATGAACGAAGACCGCAAACTCACGAAAGAAGAGAAGCATGAGAAGCTAGAGCAGAAAAAGGCACAAGATGCCGCCAAAGGCGTTCATCTGACGGTCTACAAGATCGACTCTCTGGCAAATGGCAGACATCTTTTTAAAGTCGGTAAAAATGCGGAACAGATGAGTGGAACAGGTCTATGCCTTTCGTCCCCCGCCTTCAGCCTTGTTCTATTTGAGTCGGGGGAACACAGCGTGAAAGCCTACAAGAAGCTCATGCTTAATCGTATAGATTGGACCGAAAATTCAATTCCAGCGGTCAGGGAAGGAAATCAAAAGGCTCGCGCCGCTTGGCTCGAGTCCCTAGACGCCGAAGGTAATTTGAAGGACTTGAGTTCCAACAAAATTACCCTCCTCTTCGAAGGGCAGCAAAAAGACCGTGCGTTCCGCAAGTGGGGAAGCAAGAGCGTTGAGACGGACAAGGAGGCGATGGACGTGTTGGCAAGAGCGAAGATGGAGAATTTCTGGACTCAAGCGAAGAGTGTGCCATGAGTACAGGAATTCCACGAAGACAGGGAATAAAACGCGGAGCACCTGATGCCTTGAGCGAGCGGGCGTGAGATTGTATCAAGCCGAAAATTCCTGGACGAGGACAGAAACTAGAGCAGAGGCTTTACGTGAAGGCTAATGGAAGGCAGAAGTCGCTACGTAGAAATTACAAACCATCAGCAAGATAAAAAGAAACCTGACCAGACCGCCTATCTTGTCACGTTGATGGTTGCATCTCTATCGTTCAATGTTGAGTATTCATCTACAACGACAGACCAAGATGCTATGATGACTAGCAATTTGAAGAGGTCTTACATGATGCTAAAGCAACAGGCTAATACCTGGTTCAATAAAACCCCTTACGAGGAGGGAATCCATCAAGCAATCTCAACCCACCAACACTCACATAACCACAGTCCCATCTTCAACCTTGCTGAGTATGATACCAGCCATCAGCCCAGGAATATATCGTTTACCCTCGACCCACTGCTTTATAAGCGGCCTGATTTGCAAAGCAAAAGCACTATCCGGACCACCCGCAATCTTCATAGTCCCATTGTCCCCGTCGAAAATAATACACTCGTCGACCTCATCGTCATCGTTGCCCGTATTCAAAGACAGCGCAACCTTCCCATTAGGTCTGAAATCCGTCTTCCACCCCAGCAGGCTGAACACCGCTTCCCGAAATTCGAGCGACTTCTTGCCAAAGATCTCTTTGAGGCGGAGCATGCGTTTTTCTTTGTCCTTGACTTGTTGCTCCAAGTCTTGCATCTCTAGGCGTAGACTTTCCAGCGTGTTCTGGGGAACGACCTTGGTGCCAGCGGCGTCGTAGCGGGATTCCAGTTGGGCGAGGAGATCTTTGTTTTCTTGTCGTAAGATTTTGAGGGTGCTGAGTTTTGTGGCTTCGAAAGAATCCGTGGGGTTCGAGCTGAGGGATAGTATGCGTGTTTTGGCTGATTGCTGAAGGGAGGAGAGTTGGCTTTGCAAGGCAGCATGTTCGTTTTTGAGGACGGCGTAGGTAGACTGGACACTCGAGAGCGCGTCTTGCAGTTTGCGATTTTTGCGCGAGAGCTGGCCTAGTTGGTGGTCGTCTGCATCTTCTTCTCTTGGACGTTTGAGTGGGCTTTGCGGTGCCGCAGGAGCGCGGTTTTCGAGAGTCGAGAGCTCAGTGTTGAGGGTTTGAATTTCAGTGCGGTGTTGGTCGACGAGAGCTTCGAGGTCGGCGATGCGTTGAGATTTGATGGTATCGAATTGATTCTCGGAGTGATAGGTTTGCTCTTCGCTGTCGAAGGTGCGCAGCTGTTCACGGAGAAGGTCGACTTCTTTGACTGCGAGAGCGCGCTGCCGTTCAAGGCGCGACTTTGCTCGACTGTCATTAGCTCTTGCACCGCTGCTGCGCAGCTTCTCTATCTCAGAATGGATCTTGCTACGTTCTTCTTCAAGACTCTTGATAATCTCATCCTTCTCCAAAAGCTCCGGCTGTACGGCTCCAATCCTATGCAGTAAAGAGGCGTTCTCCAGTCTCTCCTTGACAAGAGCTCTAGCCATATCTTCGGGTGAGTCAAACTCAACTCTGCCAGTCCCGCCTTCGCTCTCAAGATACGACGTCCATGACCGCCTTTCATCCTCGAGTATCTGCCGCTGAAGCTGCGCTTCCCTGAGCTTCTTTTCAATATCGTTCATCAGACTGACCCTGTTCTCCAACGCTCTCTTCTCTTCCTCCACAACCTCTACAGCTTTGTGAACACGGCGGAAATGCTTCAGCTCAGCATTTTGATCTCGATTCGTAGACTCCAGCTTCCTGATATGTGATACCTGTTCGGAAAGCTCCCTCTTGATGACTGCAAGAGTATCCGCATCACCAGTCTGCGCTTTGAGCCTCAGAATCTCGCTCTCAAGCTGTCCAGTCTCAGTCTCCCGCTGCGAAAGCCTCTCTTGTGTGGTGTGTAGAGCCGAATCCTTTTTTGCCAAATCATCTCGTAGATCGCTAAGCGTCTTCTGCAACGTAGAGTGCTTCGACTCGACTTCCTGCAATTGATGCTTATGCTGGCGACCCAAACCCTCGAACTCTGTCTGCACCTCCTCAGATTCTTCCTTCGCCGCCCGGCACTCTTCCTGCGACGTCCGTAGCCTCTTTTCCAGTGCATTCTGCTGATTGATCGCTTGGTCTTGAGAGTCCTTCAGCTCGCGCTTCAGAGCTTCGTATTTGTAGGTTGGCACGTGTCTACTGCTTTCCTCTGCCTGCAGAACGACCCCCTTCTTAGCCAGTGTAGAGTGCATTCGCCACGCAGAAACCAACATACCTGTGCCTTCCTGAACAATTCCTCAGCCTTGAGTTGGGCATCTCTCAGCTCCTTGTCATGTCTCAACTTGGACAATTCCCTCTCCTGCTTGAAAGACTCCAACTCATACTGCAGCGTCTTTACCTGTGCTCTTAGGTCCTCATTGCCGATATCGGGCTTAACAGCCTGGGACTGTCTGAAGCTCTGACCCAACGGCTCGCGCTGCCCAGACGCTGAGGGGGCAACTACTGAGTTGCCCACGAGAAAATCGTAAGTCGGTTGGGTATTAGCGATACGGCTCTGAGCAATCTAAAGATCCTCAATCAGCACCATGCCTCTGCATCTGGCTTAGAGCCCCGTTTACGACCAATTGGTTCCTTATTCACTTGGCATTCTGATCATAAACTTTACCAAAACTACCCATAAAAGCCGACATTCAAGGGGAAACTTGAAAATAAGGGATCGCAGAAGGTGAACTTACCCTCGAGTTCGCCATAGGAATGCCCGTCTGGCCGCCCCCAGCGCTCGGTCTCCTTGAGCGCGATCCTGACAGTTCGGAAGCTTGATTGCTACTGCGCCGAGCTTGGCGGAAGGGCGGAGAGCTCATCTGAAGGATCTCAGCGGCGGTCCCGACGCGCCTGGGAAGGGCTCACAGGGCAATGAAGGTGTCACCATGTTGAAAGAGACGCGCTGCTGGGCTCCGCGCTAAACCTAATGCGTTCAATCAGTAGCGGATGTATTAGGGCTAGGGCTATGCGACTTCTTACTTGTTGAAGGGAAGGCACGCAGGCGGGCATACTTCAGACTCAATACGCAAATTGACCTGAGAAAATGCACAAGAAATCATTCAGCATTGAAATGTATCTTATAGTGATTCCAGATTCATCTCAGCCTTCCTGATCCTGGCGTCTCAACTCTACCGAACGCTTTCGACGCTACGTACATACGTTGTTGCTCGGCATATCCTTCCACAAGAGATCATCCCAAAGATTTCAATACTCGGTGCCACTCTCGTCTTTAACCTTCCAGCTGGAATACTTCGTCCTATCAAGAGCGCTGGTACGCGTGCCGTTGCTCTGATATGGTTGGCGCCCGCACAAGCAATCGCTGCGATAACTGTCGAAGGCGGAAAAAAAAGGCATGTCTCCTCGCATCTCTCGACATCTTTCTCAGTCGAAGAATGACTTTCTTGAATGTTCAAAGCGAAGGTGGCTGAATAACACCCAAAGTAGTGCGGTGAACAGAAGGTTCAACCAACATTTTTCATCATATCCTATTTTTGCTAAACAATCTGGGTAGCCATCGTGCTCAGAATGTATCCGGGCAGGATGGACCTGCCCAGGGTACATGACCTCGTGGAAATTCGTGGACGAGGCTCCTCGATTGGCGGAACACTATGCTAGAAGAAAATATATCTACGATGACATCGATCAGAACCTACAGGAGGATAGTGGGAGATTTTCTGGCGCAGTAATTATGTGGAAGAATCCCAAATCTTCCTATGGCTCATATTCCGGCACCAATAAAAGGTGTGCTACGTCCGAGGTACCTCGATTTCTTGAGAGTAATCCCCTGGGGTCGTCACTGGTATATTGCTTAGAGAGCAAGGTCAAGGGAACGCTGATCCCTTTATGGCTTGTTGGCTCCTTCTTTCAATTCGTCCCGGCTCGCATGGGTCGCAATGCGGCTCTCGACGCCGCAGTATCTTGTCTCTGTGACATATATTGCTCTCCATACAACTTTCACGCGGGCTTTTACCAAAATTACGTCAGAGCTTTATCCTCCTTGCGCGGCTGTCTTAGCGACACGTCTGTCCAGATGGAGTCAGAGACCCTGTGTGCATCAATCTTGTTACAGATGTGTGAGGTACGTTTTGCCCACGCAACTTCCATCAACCAGAAATACGGCTGAGTGTAACTGACCTTGTAAAGCTCGTTGTAAACGTCGATAGAGGGCAATGGAGTCACCTTGCACATGGGACGACCGTTCTTCTCTATTCTCGTGGCGTGCACCGATATAAAAGTGCTTTCGACCGCGGGATGCTGGAATCTCAGTTGAGTGTAATAGTATGTACCACGCGTATTATCCATATATTTCCAAAGGTGCGCACAGATTGCGCTGACATAATTCTTTCTGGTGTAGTTTAGTCAATCCTTGAAATCCAAAGAACATTGTTTCCTGAGAGCCCCAGATTGGCAAGCTCTCTTGTTGCAAATTCCAGTCTGGCCTTTTGAAAACTTACAGTCACGAATCTTAGGCTTGCGGTCTCGACTCCTTACTATTCTAGTCGACTTGCCAAGTTTGATCTTACACTGTTCGAGGATACTCGAGGTTCAAATACGCCAAACACAAACACGATGGGACGGACGATCAGACTCTCTAATGCACAAAGCATCTAAGATGTCTGAGGAAGTGAAGAAATGGATTACGGCCGAAGCCGAGCCGCTGTTCTTATCTAGTGCCTTTTCACAGCGAGGCATCAAGGGGCATATAGAGTATCCTGATATTCTATCCGGGGTGCTGGACTGTGTCGCAAACACAGCACTCCTCACTATCAATAACATATTGCGCTTCCTGTGCCATACAAGGCTAGGATCGAGCAGTCGGCCGGGACGAAGCAGGCAATATCGACTAAATACTAGCCAGCTTCTCGACAATCAGGAGACCATCGAACAACGGCGTCAGCGTGCGACGACAGCGTTCGACTTTGTTCAGGGGAAATCTGATTTAGCTGCTAAACCTCTTGCTTTTGGTCTGCGACAAGTCCATTCTAGTGGTTTTAGTAGCTCAGTTGACGATCTAGACGAATGAGAAGGATACGGTGAATTTGGGCTCAATGGAAGTCATTGAAATATGAAGGCGTTGTATCGATGCATGAGGTGAATGTGAAATTTGGAATTTCGGCCAATTTCCTCGCTGCAAAACACGTCTGGCCACTCCTCTGCCGCTCTTTCAGGTCTCGCAACGACACCTGGCTACAGTTCTGGAGGTCCGAGTTGACCGTAGGGGTCGACGTCCTAAAGTCAGAGATGCAGATGCGCACCGCTGCAAAATAACATAATCGCATGATTGAGCGACAACAGTCTCAATCTATGTCATGAGTCGCCAGACCATGTTGTAAGCTTTGATCTTTTCAAAGGCCCATTACCGTAGATTGCTGAGACGGGTACTCACACGTCTTTACTATCAACAAGATCGGAACTCAGCCAGCGCATCATTAAGTTTGTCAGATCGACTCCACGAAAAGACCATGATGTGGCCCAGATAAAATGCCACGAAGGTCATACCATGTTTGTTCGGGGCATTCTAAAAGCGTCCTTCACATGCTCTCTCAACTCTCCTCAAATATTTCAATACCGCAATCCGACAGTCAAGCACTCAACCACCATGCCGTCTGCTCTCGACCCCTGTGAAAAAGCATCAAGCCAGCAAGACCATCCGCGAGAGAAAAATCTGCCAAAAACAGCTGATTGGGGCATCGAGTCAGACCAGAGTAGAACAATTTATGTCCAACACACCATCGTAAGCGTTGACCCCACCCAACGCGACTCACCCTACTACCTCCACAGTTGACTGAGATGCGTGTAGAAGAGAATGGAGGTCCATTAAGAGCGACTCGAGGCTCAAGTTCGGGAGCTGAAGAATGAAGTTGATCGAGAAGAGAAGAAAGAGCGAGATCTCCAATCGGTCGATTCAACACGAATCAGCTTTCTATTCAATTGAAGCGAGTCCACAAGGATGTCTCGCAGCGTCGCGCGGTCGATGTCGGGTTGGTCTCCTGAATGGCCAGACGCGGCATTGTTCGAGTCATCCTCGTCCCAGAAGACTCTGCCCCCACTCTTTATCAACTTCATCGCTTCAGCACCCGGAAGGGAGTGCTCCTGGAAGTCATCGAACAGGCCGGCTTCGCGTAGGGCAAGCTGGCCCATTTGGCGATGCAGATCCACAATGCCTCCTTGGTCCCTAGTGGATCCGTTCTGGGCAAGCTCGAAGATGGTGCATTGCATTCCGCTATGCTGTAGGATACGAACGAGCGTTAGACCTCCAGGACCAGCGCCATTTATGGCAATGCGAAGAGTCGACATGATTGTTGTATGGACCGGAAGCTTCTTTTTAGATGCGAACAGAGGTAAAAACAGGCTGAGATACTTTGGAATGTCACATTGCATGGATAAAGCACGGCTTGTCTGTTTGTTTATATTGAAGACAATCGTGCTCTTCACTATTTGCATTCGGAATGCCCGAAGCATCGAAAAGCGGCATGTTGGCGTCGAATTTGATCTCAAGGGGGTCACATTTGCGACAACAGGCCAATCGATTCGAGACTTGAGAGATATGTTTTTTTTTGTGATCAAGAGGCACGAGTTTGAACTTGGATACGCGGTACGGTAAGCCTGTTCGGGTAGGCTAATCGACTAGCTGCACGGAGGCCGACATCCAATTGGCCAGCGCGCAACTTGATCTCTGCTGACTGCATCTTATACGTTGGAGCCAACTAAGACTCGACATCTAACGGCGGCCCTGGGGTATTTAAAAAGCTATAAGAATGCAGGCAAGACCGTCTCCTTCTCACAAAAGCTGCTCTCATCTTCTCGTGCTTGTAACACCTTCACCAGCTCATCATGTCATCCCTTACACCACCTTCAATAGCCGTCATTCTTTGTTCTTCAAGACAGCCACGCGTTTGCCCGCAAATAGGAGCCTTCGTAACTGAAATCATTGAGAATCGCATCCCCTCCATATCCACCGATCCGCACCCTAAACTCCACCTAATCGATCTCGCCGCATGGAACCTCCCGCTCTTCGATGAACCAGGCATACCCTCTCAAGTCACCAATCATTCAGACTACAGCCAACCGCACACCCGCGCCTGGAGTCTGGAAATCCAGAAGTACTCCGCTTTCATCTTCATCCTACCTCAATACAACTGGGGATATCCTGCCGTGATCAAGAACGCCATTGATTATTTGTACCACGAATGGCATGGAAAGCCCGCAATGATTGTCAGCTACGGCGGTCACGGGGGCGTGAAAGCGGCCGGCCAGTTGCGCCAGGTTCTCCAGGGTGTCCGTATGAATGTCGCGGAGACCATGCCTGCGCTCTCGTTTCCGTCCAAGCAGACGCTGCTGCAGGCGACCAAGGGGGAGGAATTGCCGCTGCTTGGAGAAGGGGGGGTCTGGCATTCGGAGCGGGAAGTTGTCTGTAAAGCGTTTGAGGAATTGATGACCCTTGTGTCTCAAACGTAGGGTTCAAAGGGCTTCGAGACGCGTTGGGAGCGAAGCAAGATGCTAAAAGAAGCCGCACTCGAAGGAGTATGAGTCGAATGGCGACAAGAACAGCATCAAGGATGGCCTTTACCTATTCTTCAACGCTGTTCCCGCAGCAGATCAGTCATGAACGATACATTTTTCCGGGCTTTTAACAAATGTCCAAAAAGGTGTAAAAAAGATGTAAAAACGGGGTACCTGGGAGCGTCAGGCTGTTTTTTTTTTTTTTTTTTTTTGGACAGCTTGCGCAAAGCAAGATGCCGGGCGTGCATACCAACTCCAAGTTGTGCCTCCAAAACTCGACTGCAATACTCAGTCGCATCTCCCTCATTCCAAAAGTTTCCGTCAACCTTCCAAGTTCGAATAATCGATTCACACATATCTATAACAACGTCTCATACATACATAGAAACTGAACAACGCTCTTTTCCCTCCCAACCCTGGCCTTCCTTCAAACCCCCTCGATCATATTTGGTTTATTTCCGCTAAAGATAACTTGAAAAAAGGGAAGGGCACTGAAGTGAGGGAGAGACTCTGATGATGCACACTTTGTCCCATCGAAAATTCATGATGCTTTTGAGGGAGGGAGGGAGTAAGTAATGAATGAATGCCAGAGAGATAGATATGTAGATGGATAGTTGAGACTGAACTGCTTAACATGATAAAAAGCCATCATCGTCATCATCGTCGTCATCATCGAAGCAGGCTCTCCTCCAATTTGAATTGAAAAGCGAAATTGAAATGGGATGGTTTTGAAACTTCGCGCCATATGAGTATCTATATATGTATTCCAGGACTGACGTAGGCAGAAGCAGCGCAACAGCCTGAACCCCTTGGGTCGTGCATTAGCTTCCGCAAACAATTTGAGTCTGGACTCTGAGTCAGCAATCCTTGATCATAGCACGACAAATCATGAACGAAAGGAAATTGGAGCCGCCTACATAAGTCTTAGCCTGGGCAAATATAAGGTTCAATTTAGCATTCTCCATGCTGAGCTTCGTGGTTCACAGCCCCCTGGGATTGCGCAGGTACCAATACCGTGGAAGAAAATCGATTGTCTACCAGGCAGCTAACCTTTTAGACGAGAGCAGGCCGCAGCTCTCAGGGTGGCCCAACGTTAAACTTCCTGCATCGTACCTGATCACTTGGCACAGAAGCTGATGGAACGTCAGGAGACCTCAGAAGCTTTACCCATCAGGACAGACTGCGGGATTTGAAGTTGTTTATTTTGTTTTACGAGAGGAGGTAGGGGAGCCTCTATTAATGCACTGCTACATTGAATGTGAAAATCATCGAGACCACGTCGCGATATTTGAAATTCCCATTCAATTTCACCGCCCTTAAAGTAATTAAGACAAACCTCTTTTGTTCTCATATTTCGATCGCTTAGACCTCGTCTCATATGTATAACATATCAAATCCTATCCAACGCTCGAGAAATAAAGGGAAAAATTACCCTCGAAAATACAATTTCAAATATTCTCGTCTCGTTTCTGCTCGAAGATCTTTCGATTTAAATATATTATAATGATCCTAATCGCGAAAAGAAAAAAGAAATAAATTCATTTCACACTTCGAAACCTATCATTCCCCGACCATTTGAAATCATATTTATATCAAAAACCTTAAAAGACCTTTGAGTCAATAAAATTCGATTAGATTGATCATTTCTCAAGAAACGTCGCGAAAAAAAAAGATATCAATGATAATGTATTAATGCCGCTTTATTCGAAAAGCTCTTTTATTTTAAATTTAAATATTCATCTCGTCGTAACGAATCCTATAATGTGATTCAGCGAAGTTTTTCGAGAAAAAAGGTTAAATAAAGACGCAGAGAACTCGACTCGATTTGTCGTATTTCGATACATTGAAATGGCGAAAAGATCGTTCAATTGATAACGATAGCATTGTCGATATGTTGAGAAAGACGTGTCGGATTAGGTGGGATTGATCTTGGTTTCCCTCTGCAGGCAGAGGTACTTATCCCCAGCACCACGAAAAGGTGTCAGTTCACCGCTGGGGCCATCAGGACAGGCTGCATGATGAAGAGAGAGGATTTCTGACGACGCGGCGCGCAGTCATCACCTAATCCCTGTGCTGTGACAGGTCGGGCCCACGGCTTCGGGCTGCGCCCCCTCAAGGTCCAGGCCAACCAGCTATTTTTGTACCTGGAAACGCCACAATCCTTAGCTCTTCATTAAACCAAGCCCCGACCTCGGTTCTATGTGCCACATATGGAAGAACGGAAGGTTCGAGAGATGAATCCTTTTGTGGGCACGGCCTGGCTGTTGGTACTTTTGAAGAGGTGACATGTGCTGTTCACGGACTTTCATATCGCAGTTACATCGCAGCTAGGTAAGTGCCAGAGTCGTTCATGCCGTGGATTCTCGGTTAGATCCCGTAGTCGAAGAATTCCATACTGGCTCTGCGATAGTCAGGGAAAGAATTCCATGGCTGGAACTTACTCGCAACGTTCTGGGTGGATATCTGAAAGCCGCATTATCTGACATGTAAGCCACCACGTCATTGCTAGAACTCGACTAATCGCTCCTTGCTAAGCGATGTACCTCCTGAGCCACGGCTCAGCCTCCACTAGATCGCCAAATCGTCAAGCCACTTTTCCTTCCCACCGCACGAAATAATGCTTTCACGAGGCAGTTGCTAAGCTCGCCAAAAGCCATGTACACTTTCGACTCATGACAGAGCGATACCGATGCAAACCCGGCTATTGCCAGCGGCTGCCACCGAACCAAACCTATAAAGTTCTCTGCTGCGCATGTATCGCTATACTGTACCTGTCTACAAAAGTATTCACCCACGCAGCACTTCAAACACTCTTCCCCATACCATTGCTTCAAGTACATCTTCCTGATATCCCGAAATCAATCCATCACCGCAATCTCACTCAGCCATGTGTAACGAACACGACGCCTACAAGGTCATTGGCCACATCCCGGTCTTCAACTTTTTCTACTCCGGCATTCGTGCAGCTGTCTACGCCGGCCAAGGCAATATCGTCGAAGCGAATCGCAGTGGCATCGGGATGATCCCCTTTGCCCATAGCGCGCGTGAAGCGCGTGAAGCGGCCCCGGTCGTAGGCAATGTCGTCCTCACGAAGGCCAAGGAGTACGCGGTCGAGGCCGTAATGAAAGGTGGCAAAGCTGTGGTGGCAGCGATTGTGTCGTTCTGTGCTGCGCATCCATGGCTGGTAGGGGGAGCGGTTGTCGTCGTCGTCGTAACGGTGGTCGTCTTTGTGATGTGGAGGAAAGCAAAGGGCAGAGCCGAAGAAGCGAGAGAGAACGAGAAAATCAGAATGGCTGTGGAGACTGCTCTCGAGAATGTCATGGATCGTCTAAGAGAGCCCATGATGGGCAAAGAGAGTCTGAAGGCAATGATCGACGAACAGATAAGAGCAGAGCAGATGCGAGGAGAGCTTTGACACAGCTTAGAACTTGTTATTATGGCGCAGTGCCGGCCATCACTAGAACTATTCAAGACTCGATAACATGTTGTTAAGAAAGCATCATAGTCGAAGATTCTCATTACCAGAAGACAAACTCTATACAGATGGTCAGGAGATCGGCGTCATGCAAGTTCGTGCGATTGGGTAGCTCATCTAAGTATTGTCAACCTAGTGTGGTGCTGAGATAATTCCGTACCTGCTGTATTCTCCCCGGATGCTTGAACGCGAGGAAGCCGAATAGTAGTTTTGATTCCTGATTCTGAATTAGTGACCTGGCTTGAGTCACTTGAGCTGGTGACGTTACCCATATTCAGAACATTCCACCACGATGTTCTCAAGCAATTCAGAGCTCAGTACTCCCTTTGCTTCTTTTATTCTTGCTGCAAGGTCGAGTCGAACACCCGTACTAAGATCGCCAATGACGGACTTCCCAAAGCCGCCTGCGCATAGCACTATCATCCGATTGCCAGATTCTGTCCGGACTCGCTTGAGAAGGGCGTAATAACGTTGCCTCCGCACAGAAGTATTAGCATGTGAATTGTCTAATTCAGTTTGTAGGAGTCCGAATGCATGCTTGACACGTTCTGTTTCATGGTTTGCCAACCCTTGACGTCTCTGAACGGTTTTGGAGGTTTGTGAGAGTAGAGCCATGATGGATTTGACCTCTTTGTGCATTTCTGCGTCGCCGACTAGATCCGTGGACGTGGCTGATGCCAGTCCTCGACCTTTCATTATGTCGTTCGACAGCTTTGTGTGGGTGGTTTTCCACTGGAAAATCACTGGCAGGCTAAATACCTGCCCAAAGTGCTACGATTGCGTCATTGCCCCTCTTGCTCCTTTGTGCGGGACTACTAACTATATTTAAGTTACCTTAGCCTTTCGGAAGACCCCTCATCGCTCTCGAGGCGAATTGAGCTAGAACGCAAAAATCGTCTCCTACGCTTTCAATGGACAACTTTAAGAATTGTCCCATCAAGCAATATAATGGCAGACGGGGAGTTAAGTAAACTACAGTTTCTCACAGTTGAGTACTTTACACTGACAATGCCATCTCTCACAATACCGATCTCGGACGAATAGAGACCCTACCCACCATCCTGATGATATTATATACTAGGGTGACGATGACAACACTGGCAGCAGAATCTTACTAGAGATTTCTTCTTCCAGATTGTCAGGGCTCGGCCTTAATCTTAATTAGGCATAGCGCTCCCGCGTAGGGCTGGCAGGAGTATTTCCCTTCCAGCCCTCCATGTATTCTACTTCTCTCTTTAGATAGTTTCACTTATCCATTTTACCCCCATGACATGACTCTGGGCTGGCCCGTGACATTAGAAACTATCTCGACATTCGTTACGCCCTCGTAAGTCGAGTCAACGAGGTAAAACAAACGATCCGATACTTGTGGCCCTGGAGCAAGGAAAAACAAATCAGGCAACACAGATTTCAGTCTAGTCCCTGAGGCCATACCCAAGAGGTCCCTGAGTCTACACTACATCAAGACGAAACAGAACCAACCCTTCGGTCACTGAGTCTATACGCAGGACGCGTCCCTGAGTCCATACCGCCGCCCAGAGTGAGCCTGCTACAAAGGCAAGAAGACGCTGTAACACGAACAGCCAGAAAAGAGAAGCAATCGCGCAGGAAGACGCGTCTTTCCAGATATACCAAGAACCCGTTACTGCCGGAAGCAGTACAGAACCTACATCCAGTCCATCGATCATGGCTGGCAGACAGACTCGTAGTCACACGAGTTACATGGATGATGACATCCCAGAAGACCAGGGTCAGCTCACTGACCGCCAACAAAACCAGCTTCTGCAACAGCAGATGCAACGACAGTAGCAGCAGGTACAGCAACTGCAAGAACAATTGCAGCAAGTACTTGCGGCTCAAGCTGTCACCTTTACACCCCCAGCAGCCACGCCCACGACGGCTGCTCCCTCTACTACTACCCTCGACAAGCCTCGCTACACCCCAGTAATGGTGGATGTCCCAATGTTCTGCGAATCCGATGCAGACCCAACCCTAGCGGATTGGACGCTCCGTATTAGAGACAAGCTCCGCACGAACAAGGCTTCTTTCCAGGATAAAGAGGATGAAGCTATATACGTGATTAGCCGGACCGGAGGCACGGCAGCTAAGCATATACTGGCCTATCGTGAGAACGACCCCGACTACTTTAAGACCGCGGATGAAGTCCTAAGTCTCCTAAAGCAAATAATGTGTGATCCCCACAAACGCGCCAATATGCGACAGGAGTTCAAGGAACTAAAGCAGGGAAACCGCACGTTTAAGGCTTTCTACTCTGAGTTCCAACGATATGCCGGATACCTGCGTCTCGACGAGTTGGGAATGGTCGAAGAACTTCTGGATAAAGTCAGTCCTCAACTCCAGCGGACCATTAATAGCCTAGCTACCGACTACGACACGGTATATGATCTAAGCAAGGTCCTAGCTAGGGTGGATGATGGCGAACGTCGAATTCGAGCGAATGTGGCTGCGCAGAAGACCTCCGGATCGCCCCCTCAACGAAAGTCTCCTCCAAAATCATACGCCACCCCCTACAGGCCGGCAATCCCCCGTCCATCAATCGAACCTGCCAGAGTGGCGTCTCGATCAGTAACACCTGGTGTACTCCGTAGACCTACTCCCCCACCTGCTACAGCTTCGGTTCGCTGTTACAACTGCAAGCAAGACGGACACTACGCTAGCGACTGTCCTTCACCAAGGAAGATTAAAGAGGAGGTTCGAGAGATAGACGCCGACAAGGAAGGTCAACTTGGTGAGCTGTCGGACGAGGAAGCTACTGTGGTAGAAGAGGTAGGCGAGTCGGAAAACTAGAGACCTTCAAGCAAGACGCGCTTGAAGGTCTGCTATTCCTTTCTTCTTTGAACTTGCAAGACCCGTACGATAGGAGGTCATTCATTTACCCTATTACTTTAGGATCACAGTATAATCAATTTGATTCAAAAGCTCTTATTGATACTGGCGCTACTGCATACTCGTTCATTGACACAGAGGAAGCGCGACTCGTTTGTGATCAACTCCAAATCTCCCCACTCCCCATTCCTACACCCCGACATATCTGTGGGTACGATGGCAAGATCCAGAAGAAGCGTATCACCCAAGCTATCTATCCAAGGATGCGCGTGGGGGATTATACCGAATCTACGGTACCAATGCTTATTGTAAACCTCGGACGCCAGAAGGTCATTCTAGGGAAACCATGGATGAATAAGCATGAGATACTACTAGATATGAAGGACGACTCTATTATCTTCCTCCCTCATCGATGCCAACACGATAGTCTACCTAAGAAGCCGTCATCCACCTGGACCGCTAAGTTACTGCAGAAACTTGGCCTACCGACTCCTGGATCTACTCAGTTGGACGCTCCGAAGTCAAAGCAACAAACCGATGCTCAAGATCTTAGAGCAGTTCGTCGAACGTCAAAAGAGGCCAAGACTTCTAGACTAGATTCGAGTCAGTCTACTCAGCTAGCTAGCCAGGTAGATAGCCAGAAGCCGGTAACCAAGTTGGAACTAAGGAAGCCCCCTGTCAAAGCTGCTCCTCAGAAGACGTTAGAAATCGCATGCATCAGCGCAGATGCATACTACCAATGGGCCAGCAAGTGGGCGAAACAAGAAGGTGCTCAGTGCTTCTCGATGACAATCGCTCAGATCGATCAAGAGATAGCTAGCGAAGCTAAGCTAGATATTAGTCTGAAGTCCGAGCGTGTTAGCGAGTCAGCAGAAGAGTCTGTAGCACACGCGAGAGCTAAACTCCCATCGGAGTTCTATGATCTGCTGGATGTCTTTGATCGAAGCAAAGCCAACGAGCTACCGCCTCACCGTCGTTATGATCATACTATTGAGCTAGAGGGTGACCAGAAGCCTCCTCAGAGCCGTCTTTATCCTATGTCTGGGTTCAAGTTACAAAAGGTCAAAGAATACTTGGAAGAGAACCTTTCCAAGAAGTTCATTTCCCCAAGCTTCGCTCCCTACGCAGCGCCTATACTCTTTGTCCAGAAAAAGGATGGAGGTCTTCGGTTCTGTGTCGACTATCGGAAGCTTAATCTAATTATCAAGCGAAATGGGTACCCTATTCCCCTGATTGACGAAACCCTAGCTCGTGTAGTAGGATGCAAATACCTTTCCAAGCTCGACATTTTATCCGCGTTCAATAAGCTGAGAATGCACCCCGATAGCGAAGACCTCACTACCTTTGTCACATCCTTTGGAGCGTTCAAATACCATGTTCTTCCATTTGGCCTTACTAACGGTCCTGCTTCCTACCAGCACTACATGAATGACACCTTGTTCGAGTTCCTTAACAACTTTTGCCAAGTCTACCTAGATGACATTCTGATTTACAGCAAAACCAGGAAGGAACATAGGGAGCATGTACGCAAGGTGCTACTAAAGCTAAGAGATGCCGGTCTACAAGTGGATATTGATAAATGCGAGTTCTACGTGCAGGAGACGACCTTCTTAGAGCTTATCGTGTCGACTGAAGGTCTTAAGATGGATCCTCGCAAGGTGCAAGCTGTGCTTGATTAACAGAATCCTATCAATCTTAAGCAGACTCAGGCTTTCGTGGGATTTTGCAACTTTTACCGGCGCTTTATAAAGGACTTCTTTAAGATCATTAAATTTATGGTTCGACTTATTGGAAAAGACGTCCCCTTCTCTTGATCCGCCGATTGTCAAAAAACATTCGAATTATTAAAGGAAAAGATCACTTTCGCGTCTGTCCTCCGCCATTACGATCGCTCTCGCGCTACTATCCTCGAAACAAACTTTTCGAACTATGTAAACGGAGATGTCCTATTTCAGCACGACGATGAAGGTGTCTTACACCCTATAGCATTTTATAGTAAGAACCTAATGACAGCCGAATGCAACTACGAGATCTATGATAAGGAGCTACTAGCTATTATCCGCTGCTTGGAACATTGACGACCAGAACTACCTCAACATATTACCCCACCCCCACCCTCACCCTCACCCTCACCCTCACCCTCACCCTCACCCTCACCCTCACCACCTCCACCTCCATCAAGAAAAGATCCTCAATCGTAGTCCTGGTTCCAATATTCCAATATTTTGATTTCGCTTCCACATTTCCATGATACAAGCTAAAGAGATCAGCGTATTGAGATCTGAAAGGATTGAACAATCACACTTCTTGGTCAGAGAGAGATGCTTATCATGATTGGTTCTGGGATTGCATCAGCGAGAGCGTGTCTAGTCAGTCACGACAATTTGCAAACGAGGAGAAACACATCCCCAGCTAATCAAAGGGGTAATTTTCCGGCAGGCTACGCTTTTTGTTTTCTATGCAATCTGGCAGACACGTCTGATGGTAGCGGAAGGATGAGGACGGCTTCAAAACATCAGGGAAACCAAGCAAAAGGGGAACGGCTGTATCTTGGCACCAGTGCCATCCAGTGCGTTCAGTTGTCTAATATACACATCGACACCTTCTCTCTTCACGCCGCAGCGCCTCCACGGCCAACGCGCTCATCATCTGAAGCACCTATGTAAAGTCCCTTTGGGAACAAGAGTAAATGGGTTTTCAAGAAGCGAACAAGGTATCCAGAGCCACCAAGGGCACCTGAGACATGATTTTGAAATTAAGTAGGGCAAGCACAACATAACGACATCATTAAAGAGCCATTAGAAAGGAAACTGGTGTAAAAGGTGAGGTCGCCGACTTGGGTGTGTAAAAGCACGCCCGTCTATTTGCCCCATAGGATTTACCATCTATCCGTCCTTTCCGCAGTCACAACGCCTTGCGTATGTATCATTCACATCGCCTGTCCAGGGACTGGTTTCCTAGCCATTGTGCTATGCGGTGGTGACTGGCTCAAAGCTTGGTCGGGAGAAGTCACGGCTCGAAGTTGCATTGGTACCCTCTGCACATTAGGATTCAAGCTGCTTGGACCCGGCGGGCTGTTCTTTCGGCTGCTGACCTCACCGACAGAATTGCTTCGTCGTTTACTCCCTGGGGTCGGGATTTTGCCAGGGCGCTGAGGGCCTCCACCGTAAGGACCTGGGGACATTGAGCGCTGTTGGCTGCCGGCAGGATTGTAAGGTCTAGGAACTCGGCCTTGGTTGTGGGACTTTGGCGAACCTCGGCCACTGGCCGGCGATTGGGGACGTTGATGCGCGGGACGAACCATTCCTGGTGGAGGACCAAGAGGGCGAGGTTTAACAGGGCGAGCTGAAAGACAAGTGCGAGGAGCGACACCTTGTTGAGAGCGGTCGAGACGGATGCAGAGAGCCTATGAAACAGTAATTAGCAAAACGTCTCAGCAAGATGCTGTGTACAATGTGGCAGTGCTCACCCAGCCGTCATCATATTCGTGCAGAAGTCTGACTAGCTGACCAGCACGCAGACTCAATTCATCGTCCATGGAAGGCTTGAAGTCAAGCTGAATGCGGTGAACATTATTTGGAGAAGGGCCATTGACCATAGCTGCTGCGGGCACTGATGTCTGACTGAACTCAGAGACGGCAGGGCTTGACGCGGCGGGGGAAACTGAACGTTTGGGCGTGAGGTTGAGCGGCTTCGGAGCATTGTGACGCTCAGCGTTTTGGGCAGCAGCGAGACCTCTGGCAGCGCCAGCGACGGCACCTCCAGCAACAGCGCTTGCCTCAGGAGTGGGGGTCCGGACTCGGAGAGGAGCTGGAATATTGTCATCGGACATTGAGCGCGTAGCAAGGTCGTGGGTTTGTGGTAACACTTCTGCGTTATTGCCAAAAGGATTCTCAGCTGCGTTGTTCTGAATTGGCAGGTCCGCTCCCTTCTCAGATGAACCTTGAGATTTGCGCGAAACCTCAGCGTGATTTCCGAATGGATTTTCCGGGTCATTGTAGTCTCTCGAGGCTGCTGCCCCCACAGCTGCTCCTCCAGCTGCACCCAAAGCCGCAGCCGGAACTGCGCCGTTCATGGCCTTTCCACGAGCCGCCATGTCAGGCATGAATTGCGTTATTGGTCTCAGGCTCAACCGTGGTGCAGTTGCAGTAGTCCTCGTAGACGCCACGCTTTGCGAGCGTTTCAATCCTTCCACGTAGGCAGCTTTCTCATCGTCGGTCTTCACATAGTCTTCGTCGGCATGCTTTCTCTTGCGGCGAAAGCAGAAGAGCAGCAGTCCCAACAGAAGCACAACGGCTAAGATAATACCAATCGCCAAGCCAGCCTTGGCTCCACTCGACATGCCACCTCCATTGGATGAGGAATTAGATTCAGCAGTGAAGGTTGGTCTGGCTGAGCTTGAGGTAGCTTCGATGAAAGAGGACGTGGGCGAAGTTGACGTTACAGAAGAGGAAGAGGAAGAGGAAGAGGAGAAAGAGGACGTCGTAGAAGATGAAGTTGGCTGAGCGACTTCCTTCTTGAGAGTGCTGCTGGTAGAAGATGTTGTTGAGGATGTCGAGGATGTGATTATTGATGTGGTCGTGGGAGTGGAGCTTGAGCTCGTGGTGTCTGTGTCTGTATCGTCCACCTGAACCGGCGTGGGGGTTGGGGTTGGTGTGGGTGAGAGGGATGTGGTTGTAGAGGATACCACAGCTGCATCATTGTCATTATTCGATTTCGAATTATCAGAGTTCGAGGTATCGTCCGGCGTAGCTGCAGCGGTTATGTATCCACCGATGGGCCCATCAAATGTCTTGGCCGCAGTCTGGTAGACATACTCCACGACGGTCCCTGCCTGAACGTTTTGTCGCTTCTGGTGCTGGTGACCAGCGTGATGTTGATGCATTATGATGGAGCTGTCTGCATGCGCAGTGCCCTTGTATTAGATCCGATGTTGTCAAAGGATTAACGAATCTACTGGCTTGTGAGCGGTTGCCGTCGCACAAGAGTGGTTGGTTCTTTGGCAGAAAGAATAATGGGGAGTTTGATTAGTGTTTCACTTGGGCGAACAATAATGTAAACACGAGGGATGGTGGTGAGACTGTTGAACGAGTGTATCAGCCAGCTGAACGTCGATAAAAGAAGGGCGACGAGGAGCGAATGCTGTAGTTGATGAGTTGTAAGGAGAGTGGAGCAGGCAGTGAAGAATTGGAAGTGATAACGCGAAAGGGATACTGCCGCTGGTGAGAAATGAGGAAGAAGAATGGGAGCGTTGGTGGGCCGCCGAAATTGGGTTGTTGCGCGACCAATGAGAATAATGAGAGCTAGATATAATTAGGGCCAATTTCCCGGTCGAATGTCGATCAGGTACGCGAGGCAAATGAACGAATCCAGGGGTCATTCGGTTACAACTGGCAACCTCCAACCACCAGTTTTGGTTGCCAACCACGCATCTCTCAAAGTCTGACGCCCTCTACCATACTCGTAGACTATAGACCCCAAACCATCAAAACTCTGACCGTAGAGCACTCCTCAATTCTGTACTTACACACATACCTACACACACAATCACACAAACAAGCATAAGGACATGTCTTAATTGCTAGGTACATATTGTTTCCGTGGACTGGTTTCAGCGTGGGAGGCTAGGAAGAAAAGTACTCATCAGGAGGGTTCGGATTGCCAACTCGGCTCCAACATACCTTAAGCCATTTTTGACCTCAGCTTGGTCCCAATGGTATTGATATGTGACCCAAGTTGTGTCTATATGTACACTATATTCCTCACGAATAACAGATGTTTCATGGGATCAAATCGATAGGAAAGAAGCATTCCCTCGGCTTATGACATCCTTAGGCAGTCGAACGACGGCGACGGCGAGGTCCTGAACGGCTTATCGAGGAGTAATGATACCATATAATGATAACACGTCATAGTAAGGAGGGGTGAGACGATGGAGAATTGGCCCAGGTGGCTTAATACATTTGGCCAATCTGGTCCCAATGGTCAGCAAATTCGCCAATATGTCCTGTACTCCGAACCCTACTCATCAGGCAATTTCCACTGCGCGAGTAGCCGTTGGCTTGGCTCGTGCCTCGGCACTATGAGAGTATCACCATCAAAGAATCGGAATGCCGCGCTAACAATAAAACATTATCCATCTGTACTGATGTCTATCTCAACCTCCGCTTCCAACTGGTATAGACATGGACAATGCGACCAACGCACAATATCCATGTTAGCAGTATCCCCTATCCCCACAGCCCACCCCTTTCCTTCAATTAGCTATATACTTCCCACTGATCAACTTCCTATGTAACGGCACCTCTTTCCACGCTCCTGCAGCATTCGACGAAGTGCCTTCATCGGCAAAAGGATCACTACCTCCCTCTTCCCTTGAGCTCATCTGGCTAAGGCTCAATCCACTGCCAAGTCCCGCTGCCGCCTCGCCACTGATCTCCCATCGCATCTCGACATTGCCAGGGTTTGCTTCACCCTCGGTGTTGAAGCGTGCCAAGAGCTTTTGCGGGGCTTCGGCGTAGCCATCAAGTGTCATGTCTCCTAGCTTCCAGTATATCAGTGACCTTTCTTTTGAGAAGATGCCCTGAGGCTTTGACTGGCAGCTGAGCGCCTTGGTATTCTCGACGCTGATGAAGACTACGACGTTTTTGAGCGACACGCTTCTCTTGGCGGGCGAGGAAAAGGCAGGGTTGAATGCATAGCTAAGTATGACAGAAGCCTGCGTTGGCTGAATCTTCCAGCTTGGTATGATCGAGACAGGTGCGTGTGCGGCTAGAGACGAATCTTCAAGATGGACCTGATATTTGAAAGCCACCGATGGGCGAGAGACTTGGGAGACGTTCACCGAGTATTCGCCGGATCTGGAGGGTGTTTGGGAGATGAAAGTAGGATTTGGCGCTACCTTCTCGAGA
The DNA here is from genome assembly GCA_009733775.1 of Alectoria sarmentosa. Classification (NCBI taxonomy): domain Eukaryota; kingdom Fungi; phylum Ascomycota; class Lecanoromycetes; order Lecanorales; family Parmeliaceae; genus Alectoria; species Alectoria sarmentosa. The sequence goes on from WOGZ01000103.1 coordinate 34,285, forward strand.
ACTGGGAAGTTCTCTAGGCGAACGCTCTCTGATCCAGATTGAGATGTTGTCTCACTGGGATTATGTTGCAAGGCAAGCTCTCCAATGACGACTGCCTTGACAACTTCGCTCTTCTCAAACGTCGCAGTCACAGTCTCGACAATTGATGCGTTAAGTCCTGGCTGACGCATTTGAGGATGCGTCACAGCTGTAGACGCCAGACTGCTCACGGAATGTGCAGATCGGATAGACTGTGCATCAGAACCTCTTTGGGCATCAAGAGGTAAGGGCGGTACTCCTCCTAAGTTGAAGGGTGGCGCAGATGGCGCTTGTGAGCCACCGAGGCCAGCGCTCTCGAGTGACTGCCCGGGATGAACAAACACTGTGTTCCTGACATCTCGGCGCCCTCGTACTGTGCCAGGCTTTCTAGGGGTGGCGACTTGAGATGCCTGCTGGAGAAAGATGAGCAGAACTCGGTGATCTTTGCTGGCATACAGCTTACCGCTCGTAAAGTATTAGCAACGCTTGAAAAAGCAGATTGTGCGTCCGGATCTTCTTTTATAGGTTCGGGCCGTATGTCCAGCTTGAATTGAGATTGTCCAGTCTCGCTAAGCATATTAGCTATGTTGAGAGAATGGGGAGGCCAACCTCACCCAGCCGCTACAGCTTCTTGTTGAGCACGAGTGATATCATCCACAGCGGACGACGGGACACTGTATCCTTCAGCATCGCGCTGGGTCTGCAAGTATCAGTAACGATCGACACCTCCATAACATATTGTACTCACCTCGGCCATTTTGCCTGGTGCTGGACCTGGCGGAGGGGCAGCCTGGGTTTCCTGCACTGTAGCTAAGTCACGATTCGCTGCGCTCGATATTCCGTTTGGCATGCCGGGTAGTGTCGATAATCCGGTAGGCGCTGGCTGGATTGTATCGCCATTGACCTGGTCATTTAAGAGCCGCCGTTCTTGTGACCGAGGTCTCTCTGTGGACTGTGAAGCGGTCTGTATCAATGGCGCTTCTTGCCGACGGGGGGAATGAGGCAGGTTTGATAATGATGAAGGCGGAGAAGGTATCGTCTCCATATTTTGGTGAGAGCTAGGCCCCCTGCGCAATGGGTTTCTCATTGGTCGCGATCGCTTCTCTGGAGATGGGGCCCGGTCCATGCCCTTTACGCCTTTGTTCGAACGGCCACCCAAGACAGTGCCTAAGCGCCTCAGACCCCCAAAGCTGCTTTTCTGAGGCGGAGCTGGAGCTGTCAGTTCTAGTCCCATAGTATGATGGCATTCAGAAGCACCTACCGGTCCCAGCTCTAGAAGCCGTCGAGAATGGACTTGGCCTTTCGTCCTCTCGACGGGCTCGCTCTCGAGATGGCGTAAGAGTTGGAGGAGGAGTTGCCGCTAGAATTGATGCTGGAGGCGGGTCCGCTATTGAGCTACCAGTTGTTGCACTTCGGCTTGCAAGTCTTCGTGATACATTCTGATCGCCCCCAGCGTTCTGCGCAACAAAAGTCGAGATCTCATCGGCAGTATTGACATTCAACAAGGCGTTCAAGCAGCTTTCTGCAGTAATGCGGTTTCTCTCGACCAGATCAACCTCATGCGTCTCGAATTGAGTGAGCACGTCGCGTAGATGGTTGACCCTGCTCTCATCCAGAGCCTGTAGCTGCTCGAAAACGAAAGGTGCCTGAGAATCCCATGCTTGATTCGCAGAATCAACATCGGAGGTGGCATTGGCAACTTTGTTGGCGCTTGATTTGCCCGCCGCGAGCTTTTGCGCTCTCTTCTGTGCCCCGTCAAGGTCCTTGGCCACGGCTGCTAGATTGCCTTGTATTGTGCTGATCCCCTGCATTTCTCTGTTCTTGGACTGGAATTCTTTCAATGGGCGCTCTACGTCCGATTCCATCTTTGCTGCGAGGATATTGTGCGACTCCGCGAGAGACTGCATCGAACTGACAATGCTCTGCCATGGCGTTCGGAAGACACTAAGTAAAATCAGCACTCCCGTGCAGCGTTCGAATCAAGAGTCAGTGCCTACCCGAGCTCCGCAGCAGCATCATGTGGACGTCGGCCTGCCAACTTTCTCAACCCTTGCACGTAAAGCTCTTCCACGCGCCGTCGCTCCTGTTGATTATATGAATAGATCCTAATAGAGTATGAGACTTAATCACTCACGGCAAGCCAGTCAGCGATATCTGTGTTGATTTTTCCAATCAACTTGACCCGCTCATCCAAGACTGACACCGCTTGATTGGGCGAAAGCGAGCGCTGCGCAAACAGTCAGCACGGATATCCACATACACTGTCTGTTCCCTGCTGTCGCTCACCAACAACGCTGGATACTCTTGGCGTGAGAGCTCCATTATGCCTCATCTGCGAATCAAGCAAATTGAGACCGTTGTGTCATCTGTCATTCTGCATGGCAGGCATGGTACCAAACATTTGGATACTTTATGCATGGTGACAGCCTCGGAGCCAACGGCAGGTTTTAGTCATATTTTACGGATGCGACTTTTGGGTATGACAGTCACCACGGAGTCTGGGAGTCCCTATCAAATCATTAAACCCCCAAACAGCATCTCACTCCATAATGTTCACCATGGTACTTCTCTAGTTGTGTGACTCCCAAAGATAGTTCCATTGGATATCCCATGCCCTTTGCATCAGCATTCTCATTTTGCCTGTAGACTGCAGCCTTAGGGCAGCTTTGCCCACGCTTTCTCGATTTGTCTCGTCTTCGAAATCTAAAAAGTAGATTCACAAACAACCTCATTCTTTTCCTTCTTTTCCTTTCCCTTTTCCTAAATTGAGCGCGACGGAATAGAGAAGAACACGATGGCTTCTACCGCATCATGGCAATCTCAAATCAGCTTCTCTGAACGCGTAGACCATACTGTGAAAATGCAAGTTTCTTGTTTCGTTGCTCTGTATCACCTAAAGCCTACAAACATTGACCAACGCCAGCACAAATTCTCTGTATTCTGCGTTTCCAGATAAGGATACAGCTCAAACCCAAGCAGAAGGCAGGCTTATTGAGAAGGAAATATACAGAAATGCACAGTCAAAAGTTCGTTCACTTCGTTCGCAACCTCGATCCGGAATCTAAAACACCACATAGGAGGACTATCACCAGCGTTGCAACTTTTTGATCGACCAACACCACTCTTTGAAAACGCCAGTCGACGAGGTATCATCGCCGCCACCATCCACGCTCGAGGATTCCTCACCGCAAATAGGCGAAACCATTGGGCCCTTCACCAAGTGCGCCCACCACGCCACCGGCCTCTTCTCCACCGTCTATAAGCAAATCAACGCGGATTCCTTCAAAAGCTTAGCTATTAAGGTCACCGTCCCCTCTCAAACCCACCCGCCCCACAATCCCAAGCGCGAAGCACGCATACTCGCCGCTGCTGCCCACTCGAACATCATCTCCCTACTCACCACGCACACCCTGTCCTCACAGTTCCTGCTTGTTTTCCCCTTCCAACCATTTGACTTAGACACAGTGCTGAGGCAAGGCTTCCCCCTCAAAGTAATATCAGCACGTAATATACTCGAAGGTTTGTTCAGCGCCCTGGCTCATATACACTCGAAAGGAATCATCCACCGCGACATCAAGCCTGCCAACATCCTACTCAACACCCCCTTGGGACCCTCCTTCCTTGCTGATTTCGGGATTGCATGGTCCCCTAACGACTTGGCATCTGAGCCTCCTGACCAAAAAATCACCGACGTAGGAACCACATGCTATCGCCCTCCGGAGCTACTCTTTGGGCATAAGGCCTATGGACCCGAGATAGACTTGTGGGCTGCGGGTTGCGTAGTGGCGGAGTGCGTGAGGCGTGGTTTTGATGGACTTGAAAAACCGAGTATGAAAAGTGGGGAGGCCGAATGGACGCTTTTCGATGCTGGGGAAGTGGGAAGTGAATTAGCGTTGGTCAGATCAATCTTTGAGACACTGGGAACGCCGACTGATGAGACATGGCCGGTCAGTAATTTCTCGACCTCCTATGAGACCATATTCGTATACATGAACATGAGCCAATGCTTACCGTGACTTCAGGAAGCCAAAGCCTTTCCGGACTGGAACAAAATGTCCTTCCACGCCTTCCAACCCAGACTATGGAAAGACGTCCTCCCCCAAGCCTCTGAAGAAGCTCGAGACCTAGTCACAGGGCTGGTCATGTACCAGACCGCTTCAAGACTAAATGCGTTAGAGGTACATGCTTTCAAGTCGTTTTAAAACCGTCTGGAAGGGTTTGCTAAATTTGGAAACGGACAGGCTTTGAACCACGTCTTCTTCTCGGATGGACTTAACTATGGCCTACCCCCATTACTTTGATGTGCTATTATGGTGTGATACCATGCTGTGATATTATTATGTGGTATCATTGCTCCTCGATAAGCCCATTCAGACCCTCATTGTCGCCGTTGTTTGTCTCCTCAAGGGTGTCTTGAGACCAATAATTGCTTCTTTTTTATGGTTTAATCCCATAGATCGCTTTTTATCAAAGGCAAGAACAATGTATCTACGGTACATAGAAAAAACGTAGGTCCCCAGCCATTGAGACCAAATTGGGCCCGCAATAATTTGACGTATTTTGGGGCAAAGTTAGCAATCAAGTCCCTACGTAGTCTTAGTATATTACAAGTCACAAGGCATGGAGAGCAAGTATAGTAGTAATTCAAAAGAAGACGAAGATTCATGATCGTTCGTCAAGTTGTCATTTGGAGCTCAGCAACTTTTCGCCGTCGTCGCTGAATTATGGTACAAAGCAGACCATGCTCTCCCCCGGAGCGAACACCATAAGAACCACCGAGAACTTCGCCCTATGCGCAAGTGAAGACAGACCAAGGAAATGCCTGGTGACTAGCTAGCTACAGGAAATCTCGCTCAAAGCAGCAAGTGCCTTTCCTCCATGTTTGTCCACCGAAGTAGTCGTCATGTTCGAGCGGGTATGTCGAGATGTGATGATGCTAGATATGTCGATTGGAGGCATCTAAGAGCGTTCGCCACGGAGACGGCGAGCGAGCTGGATATCTTTGGACTGAATGGTGACACTAAAGACGTCTTAGTAGATGTAGAAGAAAAGGCATGGGGGGCGATGATGCTTACCGCTTGGCGTGGATAGCGCAAAGGTTGGTATCTTCGAAGAGAGAGACGAGGTATGCCTCAACGGACTCCTGAAGAGCACCGATGGCGGAAGACTGGAAGCGGAGGTCTGACTTGAAGTCCTGGGCGATTTCACGGACGAGACGCTGGAAAGGGAGCTTGCGGATGAGGAGCTCAGTCGACTTCTGGTAGCGACGGATTTCACGGAGAGCAACAGTTCCTAGGACGCGTCATTAGTACGATAGATGCGTGAGGCGATGTTGGAGAGGCTTACCTGGCTTGTAGCGATGGGGCTTCTTGACACCACCGGTCGATGGCGCGGCTTTACGAGCAGCCTTGGACGCGAGCTGCTTACGAGGAGCCTTTCCTCCGGTCGATTTACCTATCATGACGCGTCAGTAACGCCGCCTGGATGAAGTGAGGGCCTTTTGGAGTTGGAGGTTGAGGGTGGAGGTGAAGCGGCAGTGAGATGCAGCAAAGGCAAATATTGCGACAGTGAGGTGGTGCTGACTTACGTGCTGTCTGCTTCGTACGAGCCATTGCTGATGATTGGTATGATGATGAAAATGAAGTTGGAGTTGTGTATTGAGATCTGAGGGTGAGATTGTCGATGTTGTTGATGACGTTTGTGGTTGGATGAGGGAAGGTGGAAGAGGGAAGAAAGTGGGAATAAGTAGTTTATCGAAGAAAGTGATGATCAGGCAGGCGTGGGCGGATTACGCGCTAGTGGAAATTCACTTGTTTGATGTGCTGGAATTGAGCATTCAATTTTGCGAATCCATAGGGCTGATTTTTGGTAGGGACGAACATCAGAAAGTTGAATTTGGACCAATCAAAATTCCCCAAGCTTTAAGCGACCGCCAAAATGCTTTGTTCTTCAGCAATGTGGATTTTTATTATGACCAAGAACAGCATTTTAATTGCCGAAAATTCTGGAATTGCTTCAGTCTATTTATGCCCATCCGCCTATCAAACCGTGAATTAATTGTAAGAAGTGGTGACTGTTACAGAAAGTATCAGCCATTTCTGCGTTCCTGCAGGCTTGATAAAAACAAAGCTAGTGATATGAACCCTCACACATGGAAAGTGTCAGAAACAGCTTAGCGTGCTGCGCAACTCAATCACCACTTGCCAGCGGGACTGCCTCAAATATCTCCCACGGTAAGATCTCTTACAACCTCCATCCACCGCTATCAACTCGATCCATCCACTACCAACGAAGTAGTCCTTCATCCACATTCTACACCCAGCTTCTAAAGCTTACCTCATCACTTCAATACCATCAACATGACTGGACGTGAGTACCTTTCTATTCTCATCGCCGCCTTTCCAAGGCGGTGTCGCCTGACTGTAGCATACTGACGCCTCGACAGGCGGAAAAGGTGGTAAAGGCCTCGGCAAAGGTGGAGCCAAGCGTCACCGAAAGATTCTTCGTGACAACATCCAAGGCATAACTAAGCCTGCCATCCGACGTCTCGCCCGTCGTGGCGGTGTGAAGCGTATCTCTGCCAGTAAGTTAACTTGCTTCTCCAGGCTCATGCCATTCATACGACGCGTTGTAACTTGGAGCTAATCCATCCAAACAGTGATCTACGAGGAAACCCGCGGTGTCCTGAAGACCTTCCTCGAGGGTGTCATCCGAGACGCTGTCACCTACACTGAGCACGCCAAGCGAAAGACTGTCACCTCCCTCGATGTTGTCTACGCTCTCAAGCGACAAGGCCGCACTCTGTACGGTTTCGGTGGATAGGCTACTCACTCTCGCGTTCACGACTTTCTTCATGGCTCGTCACAACAATCGCAGATAACACGCGCTTGGATCAGGTGGATCGATGGCGGAGCGATGACTCACGGGGGGCTGCAAATGGTTTCTCTAAGGGGTTCTTGCTTTGTGTATCATAACAGCTCATAGGGAGCCGGGGAGTCAAGTGGCAGGTCAATTATGGAATGATACCAAACAATTCCATCAATCTTCAAACACTTATTTGCTGTGCATTGTGCGTCGTCACGTATGTGACTCACTCATGTGACTCATCTCTACTCATTATTTTCGCGCTGTTGTGGCGTTTTCCCAAAAAAAAATCTTCAAATTTATTAAAAAGATGAAGAGAAAGCTTTGATGACGCGTTGATTTTTCTATTAATTACATGACCAGAACATGAGTGCTGTCCAGTCCGTGACTTAGAAAGTGGTAGTACACTCACGCAACGGCAGAGCGTTTCTCCACTGTTGCTTGCTCGTGGCCACGTACGAGGACTATGTTCCACGAGGGCGCCAGGTCCTGTAGGGGGAAAACATACGATCCTGCGTCGCAAGCTTCAAAGGTGCATCAGGAACGGAACTGCAGCTTGCAACAACCTAACTCTGTTATGTACCTCCTAACTCTGTTGTGTACCTTTACTGAAATGATGTTACCACTCAATAACCTTCTCATGCTGCCAAAACTCCCCAGTCGTTCCCCCAATATCCCCACAAGCCAATAACACCGGCGTCTGCGCCCCCTCATCCACCGTCTTCTGCCCCCTCTGCCTCGTCATATCCGTCTTGACGAACCCAGGACAACAGCTATTAACCAGCACCCCGCTGCCCTTCTCCTTCTCCTCCAAAGCGAGTGCCCTTGTCATCCCCACGATCCCGCTCTTACTAACCGCATATCCCATACTGGGCCAGCCCCGTTCGTTCTCCTTTCCTTCTTCCACAGCTTTGGTGAAGGCTTTCATGAGCGCCGTGACGTCTTCAACGGTTTTGGATTCGGCGAACGCGGTGCGGATCTCTGCGGAATATTTGGAGTTGAGATGGCCCACCATGCTCGCCAGATTCACCAGACGACCGCCGGGGCGGATCAAGGGGAGGAGAGCGCGCGAGATGTCTAGGGTGCCGTAGTAGTTGCATCCGAGAGTCTGCTTCACGACGTCGATGTCTGCGTGCAGGCATGTTAGGAAAGTACTGTAATCCAGATATGTGAAAGGAGGAGATTGACGCAGCCCGCCCGCTGGGGGGGGGGGAGAAGTGAACCAAAGCGTACTGAAGCCTTCCATAGCAATCCCAGCATTATTAATCACCATATCAATCCCCTCGGGATGCTCCTTTTCCAAGAAACCCGCAAAGTCCGACATGTTCCCCGAGTTGATATCAACCTTATGGAACTTGACCGTCGTCAATCCCCCGGCCTGCGCCAAGGCCTTCACTTTCTTCAACTGCACATCATCCTCCAGCGTCGTTACAGCTTCTTTCCCTTTCCCTACATCCCGGGCACACAAGTAGATGAGCAGAGGCCCATTATTGAAAGCCGAGGTCGGGTACTGGAGAGCTAGATTGCGGACGATGGCGAGGCCGATGCCTTTGTTCGCGCCCGTCACGGCGGCGATGCGGGAGAATTGTGCCATGGTACCCTGAGATGGGAGGTGCGGTGCCATGTGAGTGGAGGCATTCTGAGGAAGCGGTCTACAATGGCGGAAGGATTCTTGGGTAACCCTAACCCTGAACGTAGGATTTTTGACGGGAATCCATTCTCAATCTTGGACCGTTATCTCTGATATTTTGGTCTTTTATTCCAGTCGAGACCTTCGAAGACTGCTGGGACACCTGTTACATCGTCCCCGTTGGGATTTGTAAAGTTTTGAAGTCTCCATTGTGGTTATCGGTGAAATTCACACAAATTGCGTGATCTGTTGGGTAAAAGATTCCAAGAGAAAAAGCTGATTTTCTTAGAACTGTACAAAAATCCACAACTTTGGGAAGGTCCTGTATTGATTAGTTTACTTCAACTTGTTTAATATCCTTAGTCACACCCTTGCAACGATTGAAGTCAGCCATTTGAACTGTTGTGATGGCTACAGAACACGATATCAAAAAAAAGTCAATTGTTCTGCATGGCAAACCTAGGCGTAACAATTTGCTTTTTCCCGCCATATCCCATTGTAATCCGCGAATACAGTAAGTAAATCTCTCCCATAGCATAGGATGAGTCTATCTCTGCGCGCCATAAAATATTTTCTTGAACCAAATCTGTACCTGCGCAGGCCGCCGCTGCCCTCTTCTACCTCACGAATACGAGTACGATGCTCCAGCCAGGTTAGCCTCGAGATATTGAGCCCGGCTAGCCTAGCGGGTGGGGTGTGCTGCAAGTTTTTCCATGCACAGCAGCTGATGCGAATACGCATCTCCCATCGAGCCAACCATCTGTTGAACCATTTGTTTGTCAATGTAGTCATGGTTCTTCGAAGCGACCATCTTCATTTCGGATTGCGTCATGGTTCATCTAATTCGAGCTCGGTGGGCGTTAAAGAAGCGTACAAGTCTTTGAATATTGCCAATAACTTGGACGCTGACGGTCATACCCATACAACATAGTACACCATAAAAACGTCGCTTCATCCACAACAATCTCCTTGCTGCTTGTCATACCGCAACCATCATCATTATGTCAAAACCCCGCGTCCTTATCAGCGGTGCCTCCGTGGCTGGACCGGCACTTGCCTACTGGCTTGTTCGCGCAGGATGCAAAGTGACAGTCGTCGAGCGTGCACCGACCCTTCGAACTGCCGGTCAAGGGGTGGATGTCCGCGATACCGCTCGAGACGTGATCAAACGCATGGGCATCTTCGACCGCATTCGGGACAAAAGCTCACACGAGGAAGGCCTCAAGATCGTTGACAGCAACGGTCGTTGCTTTGCGCGCTTTGGTGTCGACGAAAAATCCGGCAAGGGTGATAGCATTACCTCTGACGTTGAGATTCTCAGAGGAGAGCTGGCAGGGATTCTCTTCGATGTCACAAAGGACGACGTCTCCTACATCTTTGGCGACATGGTCGAGAGCCTGGAAGAAACAGACAAAGAAGTTGGCGTGAACTTTGCCAATGGCACACCGACCACGGCTTTTGATTTGGTAGTCGCTGCAGATGGCGTTGGCTCGAAGATCCGTGGTATATCTTTTGGGAAAGGCTCCTCTCATGTCAGATCTCTGAACTCTAACGTCTCGTACTTTTCCATTCCACCCGGCGATACAGACACGATGTGGTCGCGAGTTCATTGGGTCAAGGGGGGTCGGTGCATGATGCTGCGACCAGACAACGTAGGCCGGACCAGGGCTTTCCTGACTCTTACAGCTTACGATAAGTCAGACGAAAGACTTGTTCGACTTGAAAAGGCTTCGAAAGAGGGCGTCCCAGCGCAAAAACTTCTGGTCCAGGAGCTTTTCCAAGACGCTGACTGGGAAATTTCTCGGATATTGAAGGGTATGCATGAGTCCGAGGACTTTTACATGCAACATGTCGTACAGGTCCGACTGAATCGCTGGTCGAGCGGTCGTGTGACTGTGGTCGGTGACGCGGGTTATGCTCCTTCACCATTTACTGGCATGGGCACATCGATTGCTTTCATCGGCGCATACGTTCTTGCAGGCGAGATATCTCGACAGCCGAACAACATTCCCGCCGCGCTCGAGTCCTACGAGCGTGTCCTGCGTCCATACGTTGAGAGCATCCAGAAGCTGCCTCCTGGCATACCATGGATTGTCAACCCTCAATCGACGCTGGCCATAAAAGTGCTTGAAACCGTCGCTTGGGGTGCAGGGTGGCTGTCGGCGACGGGGTTAGCCACCTTGTTCTCGAAACTCGCAGCGTATATTCCAATCGGTGGGGACTCGTTCAAGTTGCCAGACTACGAGGCGTTCAGGCAGTAGGGTTTAGATCAGTACCTTGCTTTCATGACATATTCCAGATACACCTCTCTAAAAGTTATACATACTCGTATCGTGCATCGCTTGCTCATGCATGCTAAGCAACATGAAGAGCATCACATCGTATCCAGGGGTATGTGATCGTCCTCTGGGGTCTAGACTTGCCCGTAGCACGAGCTTCGCTAGATCGTGCTACTCGGCCAACTAAACAACAGACCTGGGCTGAACACTGCATGCTTGAGGCGACAGAGCAAGGAGGCAGAATTTGGCAGAAGCGGGATGCGAGGGTCAGGGTCAAGACGCCCAAAATCCGACGAGGGAAGCACACATCAACTTGAGCTGAGCCTCACTCGCTCATGCATCTCTTGGTCTTTCGACGGGCAGCCTCGCGGGCTGACTACCTGCTATCGCCTTCGCGATGGGAACAAAGCAGCTTGCCTCGACGCGGCTCGAGGCGATGGGGGTAATCAGAATGGGAGTGTTGGAGTCCGCGGCAGGGGCGCTGACGGCGAGCGCCGTGAAGGCTGCGAGGGCGCCTGGACGGCTTTTGGTGTAAAACGTGTTGATTTGAAGACGAGCGTGGATGTCCTGAAGGAATATGAGACGGCGGCGGGGCGTGGATTCTCAAAGAGATGGAGATCGGTGACGCTGATGAACGAGGCCGATTTCACGACTGGGGCGAGATGGGTATATACATACGAGAAGCCAAATGAGCTGTCAAGCACCGACTCTCGGCGGGTTCCAGTACCAATTTTCGGCCAGGTCAGTCAGGAAATGAAGAGGACATGTTGCAAGAATTTTGAATGGTTCTGAGAGGTTGGGTTTCACGGCTCTGGCAAAGCTAGGTAGTCCTGCAAGCCTAGAGGATGTTGAAAGAGAAGTCTTGGCAGGAGACTCATTTTGAAGGACAAAGGACGAGATGGGCAAAAAAGGGAGAGATGCAGACGAAGGCAATGACTTGGGAATGACTCCCATATAAAATAGCTGGTCATGATCATATCCATGATTCTCAAACATGTCCGCTTCTATATCAATCACAATCCGTGTCCTCCCCCTTCCCCCTTCCCCCTCCCCGTTCAGAGCACACACATAAATCCTCCACGCAAACCCTCCCCCCACCGGCCCCAGCCCCAGCCCCAGCCACTACCCCTACCTACCACTGACCGCAGAAAGCCGGACCCTCATCAGATATAACAAACAGTATCCTTCCTTTCCCATGCATGGAAACCGCTCGCTCGCGCTCTAGAAAGTAGAAATCCCGCTGCTGCTGCTTTGTGGGAAACGAGTGCGGGTTGGTTGCCATGTCGATCGTTTGTTTTCCAAGGAAGGGAGGAAGGGAGGGAGGGAGAAGGGGTCTTTTTCATCCATTATTTTTTTGTTGTCTCTCATTCATTACATACAACTACCGCGGATAACGAGACTTATTGGAAAGAAGGAAAGAAAGAAAGAAAGAAAGAACAGAAAGAACAGACCTTTGCACGCTTCCTGTTTTTCCAAGGGTGTCTGTCGTTTTGGTTTGGGATTGGGGTTTTTTCGGATTTGGAGGAGGAGGAGGAGTAGGGGTAGGGGTGGGGGTATGGGTATGGGTATGGATATGGGTATGGCTGGTTTGGGGAGGTGGAGACACGGGGGGTGGGGGGGAGGGGAGCAGGGGGTTGGAGTGGAGTGGTGAGAGAGGGAGTTGGGTTTTCAAGTGGTGGTGGTGGTGAATGACCATCGGTAGCGTTTCTTCAGGTAAGTATGAGGTACAATTTGATGATCAAGACAACCAAGGTTCATCGATTTTCGCAACCTAATTAAATCAAGCACCTGAAACCGAGCAAGCTCTACTCTACTCTATTCTCCCAACTAATTCTTCCAAAAACAAACCGAAACAAACGTCGACTCGAAACTTTCTCACATACAGGATCGAAAACAGCTCCTGTAGGTAGCACGAGGTAGAAGTTAATCTTACATCGCCAGTCCAGTCCAGTCCAGTAGTACAGAGAACGTCGTGGGGGGAGAAAGTAAAAAACAAAAAAACAAAAAAAAAAAAGGGCCGCATCTGTACGAAAAAAAAGTTTTATATGTCAATCGGTAGAGGGATTTACTTGGAACATGATTGATTGATTGATTGATTGATTGATTGGTTTTGCAGGCAGGGTTTTTTTTTCAGTAACCGCCATGTACGACTGAGCACTACTGTCTATGAGTGCTTGGATGTTCCATGAAGACGGAACGAGGCGAGGCGAGGCTTGTGAGGATGCATCTGAAATACGGAAGTTTCTCGCGTTACAGCCATTCATTTCTGACTCCGTCGGGGAGCCCAAGCAGGCCCCTTCCCCCCCCCCCCTTCTTTCTGCGCATCGCCAAACCCAACCTCGCAGCATTCAAAAGATCTGGCTGGCTCAGAGACCAAAGCGTACGTCGCCCAACTCGCTCGCAATATTAAAACCAACCAACCAGACGGAAAAAGGAACAAAAACACAAAAAGAAAGAAAGAAAGAAAAAAAGAAAAAGGAAACAGGAGCTTTTCAACAAAGCCTAATCAGTTGGAAAAGCCGTGCGGTCTTGACGTGGCCGTATTTGAATGTAATCCTGACGATGGCCGATATCAGACCTATAGATCCACAGATCGACAAACCGTGGCCGCCAACCTTGGCCTGTATTGTACGTACGGGGGTTTTCCGCCCATGCCTCTACCGAGCGATGCTGGACCCCGTATGTAGTAGCAACGTGCGCGTCACATACCACCACGTATGCTGCCCGGAGGATTTTGGCGAGCTAACTAAGCGGACGAAGGCAAGGGCAGGCGCAGGAGCAACGCGTTCCAAGGGGGTGGGCTAGAGGTGATTGGGGGTGATTAAGAAAAGAACGAGTTCAAAGACGATTTTTACTTTTCCACATCCTCCAATATTCGATCGGACATTCTGGCGTCAAGGCAAAGTCAAACAGGAAGAGTCTTGCAAAGGCGATTTCGACGCGGTTGGACAAGGGCCAAGATGTACCTAGGATGCTTATGTCAGATCGAGGATTTCATGAGTACCGCAGTTGGTTTGGACATACGTGGCCACTCGTATCCGCCACTAGGTGTTTGGGACATGGGAATGGGGCGATGCCTCTTCCAGAGAGCTGAAGCCAGGCAGGGGAAGCGTAGACGAACTTTCGATGGCTCGAGGTGTCGATACAGCGTTTATCAGAGCGGCGTCAGCAAACGTGGCAGCAGCTAGCCTTCGAGGCAGTTGCACCGCGAGATCAAAGAATCCACGTCCAACCGGAATTTCGCTTCAAAGGATTGTTTGGCTGTCGAGAAAATCAAGCCGCCAGCCGTAGAACATTCCTGCCATTTTGAGTCAGGGGTTGAACGAACCGACTCATCGTGTACTCAGCCAGATCTCTTCGTACACGCGGGCAGTGGGGACAATGAGGACCATCAGCAACCCAGACGGTACGTTTCTCCCCAACTTCGCCGACCAGGTATGCATAACGAGGTTCCGGTCTGTCCACGGTTTAATAGTCAAAAAGTGAGTCCCGCTGCACCGAGTCATATTCAGACCTGGCGAGAGAGACCCATGGGCAAGGACGCTCTGAGTGGCAAATTGTTTGTAATGGGTTGAGAATGTTTTCGTCACAGCTTCAAGGCGATGGCCATCGAAAGCTGATGGAGGCAATATGCCCTCTGAAGGAAGGGTGCATTTGTAGAATGGTTGAGATCAAAGTAGCTTAAAATTCTCAGAGTTGCGGGATGTTTCAGATGGGATGGGAAGAGGATTGAAGGTAGGACACGCGCAAATGAATTTTTGGACCGTCCTTATGTCTTACCAGGCGCTTGGATGGCATATCAACTCGTATTCATCTGTCTTACAAGATGACAAACAAAATCAGCCTAGATTGCCGCAATGTATTTGCATCTAGTCATCCTCATCCTGCAGCGAAGGAGAGAGAGCATTAGGCCCCCATATTTAGCCACCACGGACAACGACTCGTCTCCCCCCCCCCCTACGGGCCCGAGGCATCGAGTCGATAGTCCAGAAGCAAGCAGATACGTCACAAGCCGATCAAAGGTTGTGGAAAAATCGTCGTGATTTGAGTATACATGGCAGAAATAGAACACATGGCAGTGTTCCTCAGGCGCCCAAAGATGACAACTCTTATCCATTCTGCCTACCTGATTGTAATCAATGAGATAAGCTGCACGTGCCACGCAGACAGTGTCTAATTCAGCAACGCTTCATGCTTTGATGGTGACATGGCTTCGATGAGCACCGCTCTCACCATCAGTAAATGGCGCATCACCTGACTCGAACGACAACTTGATGCCCTCGTCTTTGCCCGGACAAGAAGCCATAACAGGTAGAAGGGCCGGTACTTCAGCGAGCTGCATGCGGCCATGGTCATGATTTGCAATGATGATGAATCACACCGGGAGTATTGTAGTTGGAGGTACGGACAAGGAACCTGAAATTACGAAGCTGATCAGCTCTTCCTTTCATGCAGGCTCGTCAAGTTTTTCTTGGACCCCAAGCCACACGTCCTTCGCAATCTTCGATTCATCGTTTGGATGGCGACATGCGTGGGCGCGGTTGTTGTTGTTGTTATTGCAAATACGGCAACCTCGGATTCGGCGCAATGTGGTATTACAAAGCGCACCAGCCTCGGGGTCGACGCAACTCTGCACCATTAGGCAGCTAGCTTTGCTCTTTTCGTGCGGTAATCTGTGAAGTCGGCTTTCGCCAGGCATGTTAGAAGTCAGAGTGGTGACGAGTCGGGAATGCTGAGATGTGAATTACCCTCGCCTCGTCGGACTCGACGAGGAAGGGCGAAGCAGCCTTCAGCTGGTAAGATACAATACGTATGCGATTTAACCAAAGGGTGAAGAAGAAGAAAGCCATCGCTGTCCACCGAAGAAGACGCTGAAGGAAAGAGCAGACTCAGACAGAAAGAGGAAGACGGTAGATGGTTCAGGTGCAGGAGAAGCGTATCGAATGTCGGAGTGCACGAGAGCAAGGAATTTGAAAGAAATTTTCATCTCCTTTTCCAGCCTCGGCAGTGGAGCTTTCCGACCGGCTAGAATCGGGAGATGGTCGATCCTAACTACTTTGACTCTAGTGTACTTAGTCCCCTTCACCATCCTTACTGCAAGGATCGGCATGCCTCTTTGCGATGATAAGACTGACTCAGCCACAGACTACGAATGGAACTAAGCGACTAATGAGTGTTACTAATAGCTACTAATAGCTACTTTACCCATACATCTTGCATGGAAGGGAACTAGAAGGTCTAGAGTTCTGACAGAATCTTCTTTATCCCCACATCTTGTGTTATCTTGCTCCCACACTCCCACACTCCCACACTCCCAAATAAATCCTTCAGCTTGCTACTTTGCACGGGCCATGCACATGGGCCCCGTGGTACTGGTAGCATATGGGTAGGGTGTACCTGCAGCAGTAGGCACGTTGAGCCTCTTTTTCGTGCATTTCCGCATCTCCTATCATCCCAACTCCACCATCATTCCCCATCAACATACACCCATCATCCATGACAGCAATAAATCCCATGATATCGTGCTTCAGCCCCATCAGCCACACGATCCGCCCCCCTCTGCGAATACCAAGAGCTCGCGATACTCTGTAGTATGTAGGAAGAGTAATGTCTTGGTAGCGATGAGTCAGACCACAATTAAACTCCCCGCAAATTGCGGGAGTCTTTGTTCTCACTCCCCGTACTCGTGACTGCAAGTACCGATGCTTGTAGCCTTGACCAATCAACCGCGTACTCTTGTCAGAATTGATGACAAAATGTTTGCAGCCAAGCCCACATGATGTTCCGCATCTCGTGTCCCGGGCCAAATGGCTGCTGGTTGCATTGCGCGTCCCTGCCAACGGCTCGCTGCTATTCTACCGTATCGTGCCAGCTGAAGCGAATAACCTGGATACTGTCCGCAATCATCACTGCGGCCCTTGACCCCTCCATGTTGCAGCGTGGAAGTAGAGGCAGCATGCGATTGGGTCATGTTGCTCTGTTCCTTCGGGTGTCCCATTGTAGGAGAATGTCAACAAAGAAATTTTGAGCCACATCATCGACTGCGCCACTTGTGTGTGCGGAAAATGAAAAGTCGAATTATGCAGCATGCCAGGAGTGGACAGTGAAGAGCAGAAGACGATTTGGGGGAGAGGAAGATCTGGAAGTGTTATGCTGAAAATAGAAAGTCCAGCCCGTCGATCAGGGTCTCATGGGGAAGGAGGGGCCGATTGAACGACTTGGCTGCGCAATCTTTTGCTGTGTCTCCGGAGGCTAGCGGACGGACTTTAAGCGGTAGAATCCAAAGTTCGGCTTCGAATGTTCCCCGTCCTAGGCAGTGTGACGTCGAAGATTACTTGGCAAAAAGAATAAAAATGCACACCTCATATAACCCTTGCCCCACGCACACAAAGGAAAAAAGAAAAAAATAATGAAAGGATAAAAGATACTTTAGAATCAAAAGCGAGTTCCAAATTTTCATCCTTTTCTCTCGAATCCTTTCTCATTGCTTCATAATACGAAACGACGAAAGAATTCTGTCTTTTGGATGAGTAATTATATTATTGGCACTTAACACAATAATACAGTCACAAAAGATTCCTCGATCCGTCATCCGTCACATTTCCTATAAAGATCGCCACTTTCCCATAACTCCGAGCTTCCGACCATCGAACTTTGCCCTTTTGCACTTACCTTTTGGATCATGCCATTAGCTCATCTTCATCAACGACGTCAAGACGTACAACCATTTTCCCTTTCCCAATCTCCTTCTCCATCAACTTCACCATCACCACCATACTTATCAGCCATCACTTATCTCAACCACCCTCTAATCAAAACCAAAGAAGCCGCTTATACCTCTCACCCACCACCGGCACTCGATTTGAATTACGAGTTTTCCTCCAACGACTCCTACTACATCGACTCAAGACAGTCAACGCCATCAGACCACTTCAACTGTGGTGTCGTCGACTCACAATATATGCAGAACAGTGCGTCGCAATACCCACAGGTTCGCGTCCAGCAGTCGTCGACCAACGGACTGCCTTCAGCGACCACTCCTCCGCCCATGGTCGAGGATTTTTCTCAGCAGTCGTGGAATAACACATATCCAGACAACTCCTACCTGGCGCCCTCTCCACAACACCAATACAATCCTTCCACCAAATACAGGACGCACAAAAGACTACCATCAGACTCTTCGGTTGCGTCGGTTGGGCCAGATTCTCCGTACGCTCAGTCGATAACGGACCCCAGAATCGTGGACCCGGACGTGCAATCCATACATTCTGCGCACCTTGAAAGTTGGGATCACTCATATTCGAACGTTGGCCAGTATCCGAAGTCAATTTACGCGCAATCCTCCAACAGCGACCTGTTCTACAACCAGGCCTTTCAGAACTTCAATCCGGCAGCCAATGATGCCATGTCGATGATGGCGACTCAGACAGCAATGAGTCAAGCTCTGAACCAGCAACGTGGATCGAATATGAATGGAGTACAGAACACATCGCGGAGAACATTCGGGGGAGGGGTGGATTCGTCATCAGACATCCGCAGCAACACACCGCAACTGGACAGAACAATGTCAGATGTGTATCAAGACGAGCTGTACAATCCAGCAATGGCGCAACCAGCTCCGTCGTCGCAGCCTCGTCAACAACAAACACAAGGGAACAATCTGTCACCGCACAGAAATGCCTTTTCAGATCTACTGCAAGTTGCCAATACCGGCCACCTGACGGCGAGATCAGCTTCACCGGCCATCAACATGTCTCGACAGCGTTCGCCATTTCGTGAGAGCTCACAATATGCAGTGGATGGGGTCCTCTCAAACCCGAGCAGTCCCGCTGGCGCCACTCGCTTAACCTCGGCCGCCCAATTAAGAGTGCAGCAAAAGGTGGAAGCAGATACTCACGCGTACTCCCAACACCATCCGCCATCTAGCCATGAGTACTTGAACCCCACCAAAACCATTTCGCCAAAGGAAGCGCTTCTGGACTACGACAACACAGAAGAAGATGCCAAGATGCCCCTCTTCCCACCAATAAAACGCGAACCTCGGTTTTCTTCGCAGAATCCCAACACAGGTCTTCATCGGAATAATACCGACGATAGTATCAGCAACGACCAAAGCTATCCTTCAATGGCAACAAGCAGACGCGATAGCTCCGCATCTTCTGCACCTCACTCGTCCGGTCCAGGCTTTCCACTCATGCCTTCATCAATTTCCGCAATACCACAACAATATCCGTTCATATCAGAGTCACGCCGCCAAAGCAGTAGCATGCGCAGCGCCTCGGACCAGGTGCCAGAGTTCCCAGCATCTTTGACCTCGATGGAGTCTACCAAGAGCGAGACCGGCCAGGCGGAGAATGTTAAGATCACGCCAGAAGCCGACCAGAGCCTCCGCTCACCACCATCCTCACAAGAAGCGCCCACTTCACGTCCGGCCAACATGACCGCCTCATCAGGTACTTACACATGCACCACCCCAGATTGCCACGCTCGCTTCGACGCCGCGGTTAAACTTCAAAAGCATCGTCGTGAAGCCCACCGTAGTTCATCCCAATATGCATCTACGCCTACGACTCCTACCTCTGTCACGCATAATGCGCAAGCTGCGGCCAACAACATCTCGCGCAATAATGCACCTGGGCCACACAAGTGCGAAAAGGTCAATCCTCAGACCGGCAAACCTTGCAACACGGAATTCAGCCGCAGCTACGATCTCACGCGACACGAAGACACGATCCACAACAACCGCAAGCAAAAGGTGCGCTGCCACTTGTGCACGGAGGAGAAGACATTCAGCAGGAACGATGCATTGACAAGACACATGCGCGTCGTGCACCCAGATGTAGACTTTCCAGGAAAGTCGCGAAGAGGGCGAAATGAGGGCGTGGATGTTGTGAGGCAGAGAATCGAGACAGGACGTGGAGGACGATGATCCGGCAATACAATCGGATCTTTGCTTTGGAACTTTTCATTGGCTGGACCGACTTTATCATGCATGCATTGTGCTTTAGTGAGTGCAAGGATAGCAAGCGAGGCGTTCTGGGAAAAAGCTTGCAAGACTTTATGATTGATTGAACGAACGGTGATAAAGAACTGAGAGTATCTAATAATGGCAGCTTGTCGGATCTTGCTCCATTTCTTTGGTAGGGCGATTTTTACATATCCTGGTGTTTTCTTCCCTTCTGGCAGCATTGCAAAAAGGACTTATGCATGCACGATACCACGGATTCGTTGATTTTAAAATCCAGCACTTCACTCGCCCTTCATTTTGGGTTTGAGCATGCTTTTCTACGACCATATGGTATATAGTTCAATTACATAATTTAAGACTGGAAATTGATGGCTCTTTCTATAGTCGTACGTGCACGGTACTCTGCTCGTAGCCAAGTGTTGATGCCTACACGACAAATATTGACTATGTTTGGTATCTTTATTAATCCCCTCCTCTGCCCAAGCTTTTCAGCAAGCCCTGCAATCTCGCCTCATTTGGATCCTGGCGCTGCCGAACCCGTACTATTACTAACACTACCAATAGACGCTCCCTGTTGCTGCTGCTGACTATATCCCTGCTGCCAACTGGGAGGCGACGAAGATTGCCCTTGCTGTTTGAAGAAGTTCGGATTAATGTGCGCGCCTGGAGGGATCGAGGGCGTCCGCGGTGTTTGCTGTGGAGGGTACTGCGGTCGAGGAGGATACGGCATGTCGGGTTGAGATGCGAACGGTTGCAAGTAGCCCTGGCGTGACATAGATTGCTGAGGTTGGTGGTACTGGGGGTAGTTCTGCTGGGGGAAGTGGGAAGGGTAGGTTTGATGTGGTGGTTGTTGGAAATAGGATTGGTGGTAGGCATTGGGATATTGAGGAGGGTAGCTTGGGGGAGCGCGGATTTCTGGTTGCAGCTGGGACTGGTAGGCAGGCGGAGGAGGTATTGGCGATTGCTGGGGTGGAGGGCGAGGGAAGCCGTTGCCTTGATGAGTGGACCGTTGGTAGCCAATGGTCTCTGGGCGAGGGCGTGGTGGGAGACCGTTGGTTGGAGAAGGGCCAAAGCCGTTAGTCTGAGGCGTTGGAGGGCTGGGATGCTCATATGGTTGAACTTTCCCACCACGGCTTCCGAAGTCTTTTCGGTTTTGTTTCCCCCCTCGCTCTGAGCCTCGCAACCCACGATTACCAGCTTTGCCTCGACTGTCTCCTCTGCCTCTGTTACCCCCTCTGCTATCGCCGCGACCTCTGTTGATGTTTCCACGCCTAGCGTGGTTATCCATTGGCGGTGCTTGGCGGGAGAGTATTTCGTGAAGATTAGAAGGTCGTGTTAGAGGCGTGTATAGGCCATCTCCGTCCTCGTTATCATTAACATTCATGCCATCAGCATCGTCGTAGTTCAGAGCAGCCTCCGCAGAAGTTGGGGCATGTTCTTGAACCGGATGTAAGCCACCATTAAGACGAGGGACAGGCCCGCCATGTCGCTGCTGTGGTCCACGTGAAAATCCGTCCAGCTGGCCATCTCGAGCATAACGTTTCGCCACTCGCTGTTGCTTGACTTGCCGTTTGTGCTCGGCTTCAGCTTCGTCGTCTGAGAATTCAAGCTCGTCGTCGTTGACCTCTTCGTCGTGCAGGTTCGAGGCGTCAGAACCCTTGAAAGCTTTCAGCGGCTGCGTGAAGACCGTGGTAGAGTGTTCTATAACGTAGAAGATTTTTGTACCTCTGTCGATGCCAGCTTCGGCGATGGCAGTCGTATTGGTGAATCGTACTGAGTAGTATGGTTGTTGGACTCGGCCCAGAGTCTCTGAAACGACTCCAATCACAGATCTATCCTGGAGACAGAGCAGGGACCCAGATTCAAGAACTTGATACTCTCCAGATGTATTTGCTTTTATCACAGCCAAGTTCTCGACGGTATTTTCAACGAGCCCTAATTCCTCGATCTTCATGTCCTCTGTAATTGCGACAGTCGACTTTGGCACCAATTCATCTGGCTTCTCGTTCAGCGTCCGTGGCACTTCTGCAAATATTTTACGTCCTTTGCCTTTGCCATCATCGTCTGATCCTCCGTCTTCTGCCATTAGCCTACGAGCTTGCTCTGCTGGGCTCAGCATCTCGTAGTCATCAGCGTCGCTGTCATCCGACGAAGAAGTATCGGTAGAATCATCCGAGGATGAATCAGATCCAAGCGGAGAAGAATCCAATTCGAACTCTGCTTCTTCGTTGTCCTTATTGGCCTCCGCCAGTTCTTCGAAGGCTGGCTTCGTAAAGATTGTCTTTTCGTTCTGTTCAGTCATAGGTTTTGCTCCTGAGAAATTTTCTTTTTGAACCTTTTCATTATTTTGATCAATTTCATTGAATTGTAATATTCCTGCGTGGGTTCCTCCTATGTCATCGTTTGAGTCTGTGGTTGTTGACGGTGCGTCCTCGATCGAACAAGGTCCGGGCAGCCAAAATCTATTGTCAATGACAGTTCCTGAAGAGTGCCAGTCTAGTGGAACTTGTCCTGGCTCTGATCTTGAGCGTGTCACGTCCTGACTAAATGGCGCCTCTGCTTCCATCACCCGTTCTTCAGAATTTATATTCCCTATAGCATTCCTATTCACAAGGATCTCGCTAGCTATGGAGGAGATATGTTCACGTTCGGTGTTTTGGTTATCGACAGTGCGCTCGTCGTCGACGGTTGCATCTAGCCCACCATTGACTTGAAGCTTTTGCTCATCCTGCAGCTTCATATCCTTAACATTTCCTGTTGACGAGCTCTGTTTCGTCTCTGAGAAAAATGACGGTTGCGACAGCTGCTGAGGAATCTCAAGTGAAGAAGCGGGATCATCATTGAACATCCCCAGACCAGGGAGCTGGAAGAGCTTCTGGCCTTTTGGAAAGGCGGGTCCGCTGAGTGCTGGCGCAGGAACACGAGACATTTTGGAGGGGCTTTGAGGCTGCAACGGCAACGCACCATATAGATCGTCCATATCGTCAGCCAGTGTAGCCGGATCCAGGGCTGTTTCAGGTTCTGAAGCTTCCAGTCGAATCTTCTTTGGCGAAGGCATCTCGAAGTCTGCAGATCGGTCCATTTCGGTAGGACATATGGAATAACGCTTCAGAGCGACTGGCGGACTGCTTGATGGTCTCACAGCTTGAATTTTCTCGGACTAGAATCGAATAAAGCACGCAGTGTTGCGAGAGACAAAAACTAGAAGCTTCAAAACTTTTCTCATAGAGAAGTCTTGGCTGCAGCTTTTTATTAGCGTCCGTGCGTCCCCATGTACTTAAGGTACGGTAAGTACACTTGCCGCGCTAAGACTGGACCCCTGCTCCCATTCTCAGACCAGTACTTCACATCTTCCTCTCTACAACCAAAGGACGACCATAGACGCGATGAAGGGTGTTGCATCTGTTTTCGGTCAGGAGAAGACAATCGAGGTTACACCAGACGCCAAAACACGGATGCGGTCCTCGCCTTCGTCAAATTCAGGAACAAGCAACCCTTTCGATCTGTCCTCAGCTGCGGCCTTCTGCGTATTCCTTTCCGTCAATCTGCTAGCCTCCACGTACGCCCCTATACAGGACTGTGACGAAGTGTTCAATTACTGGGAGGCTACGCACTATATCGCTCATGGATTCGGCCTGCAGACTTGGGAGTACTCGCCCGAGTATGCCATTCGGAGCTGGCTGTATGCCTTGATCCATGCAATACCCAGTAAAATTGCGGCTGTTTTCCTTTCAAAGAAGGTCTTCGAATTCTACTTTATCCGTGGGGTGCTTGGATTGGCCTGCGCAAGCTGTGAAACGCGCCTATTCTCTACTATTTCACGGACAATGGACCCGAGGATTGCTGTGATTTTCTTGCTCGCCATGGTATCAAGTTCTGGGATGTTCCATGCGTCCGTGGCTTACCTGCCTTCAAGCTTTGCGATGTATACCGCAATGATGGGCGCAGTAGCATTCATGAATGTGAAAGATGGATTGAAAACCACCGAGGGAATTACGTGGTTTGGCATTGGAGCGACTGTCGGGTGGCCATTTTCTGCAGCTCTCATCCTACCTTTCATTCCTTACGAGTTGGAATACCTAAAGAGGACTGCCGATGTGAATGGGGTAGCATCCAGGGTCTTTGGTGGCGTATTGAGGACCTTGGTCATAGTGGTGAGTGTCTATACTCCGAGTTATGTCGGCAGAAAGATGCGCTGACCTATGTAGTCTCTTCAAGTGGGCGTCGATCTGTTATTCTACGGCAGAGTGATATTTGTCCCTTGGCGCATCGTATCTTACAACATACTCAGCGGCTCATCACGGGGGCCCGATATCTTTGGAATTGAGCCTTGGCACTTCTATATCCGCAATCTACTTTTGAACTTCAACGCATGGTTTTTGCTTGCTATGTGTGCCGGACCGATTCTTGGGCTGCAGCTTCTGTTCCCTCGTCTGTCCACGAGTAGATCCACTACCTTGAGAAGCATGATGAGTAGCACTCCATTCTATATGTGGCTTGCCATTTTCTCTGCTCAATCTCACAAAGAGGAGAGATTTATGTATCCGGCGTATCCTTTTCTTTGCTTGAACGCTGCCATAGCCATGCACACTGTGCTCAATCACTTGGGACATCCGAGCCCAAAAAGCATCATTGGAAAGAGGTCTGCAAAGACCAAATTGGTCCTGGTGGGCTCCTTTGTGCTTGCCATTGCCACCGTCGGAATTTTGAGGACTGTGGGAACCGTGAGCGCTTATAGTGCTCCTCTCGAGGTTTACAAATCATTGCAGAATCCAGAATACGCAGACGTGCAAGGCAACGTCTGCCTAGGAAAGGAGTGGTATCGTTTTCCCTCATCCTACTTTCTGCCAAACAGAATGCGAGCCAAATTTGTCAAGAGTTCTTTTGATGGCTTGCTCCCTGGCGAGTTCAGCGAAGTCGGAAGCGTCTCGGGAATCTTCCCTACATGGCTAATACCTTCTGGTATGAACGATCAGAATATTGAGGATCCTGGCAAGCATGTATGACGTCTTCTTGTTTCGTTTGTTGCTGCTTGCTAACTTCTAAAGGTCACAGTTGGTCACTGCTCGTTCATGGTGGATTCGTTCTTCTCTGGATCCAAACCTTCGACGCTGGAGCCGAATTATATCGTCGATGGGAAGAACTGGGAGCAGGTGCAGTGCCATAAGTTTCTTGATTCCTCGCAAACCCATCCTTTGAGTCGCATACTCTGGATACCTGACTGGGAACTCATTCCACTGAAATTCCGAAGACAATGGGGCAGATATTGCCTGTTGCGGCGAAAGTCGGCCACTGCTTAAGCTTCTGGGCCCGTCGTCGAATCACATTACGCAACCCTCTTGTCCCAATCATAATTTGGGCAATGAGATCCCTGGGCGAAGACCGAACAAGTTTGACTGTGGAGAGTTGACCTTGAGGAGCTTGGTACACAATTCATGGGCTACTAACCCAATATGGTGCGGATTTCCAGCTGCAAGATATCTGTCCGCCTAATCTTTCCACACTTTTAGCTCGTATGTCTACCCCACGTTTGAAGCACTTCACCACTTCAATGTTTGGCTACAATCTAAAGGTCTGACCACACATCGTCCTATTTCGTCAGAATGATTCTCTTCATTCTCTTCATTCACTTCGATAGAGCTAGAAATCCCACTGATCCTTTGAAATCCAAGAGAGCGCTCTTCGATAAAACTCGCTACCATCTGGTGAAGGTGTCTTGCTACAATGGCATCAGACTTTCTACCTTGGAATGGGGGAAGATATGCTGACCGATTGACAACATTGATTGCTGCGAATGCAAAACAGGGCTTGTATGGTGGAATTGTTGCCGTCCTATTTGGTTGGCTTCTGGCTACCAAGTTGATCAACCGTAACAAGTCATCTGTACAGAGGGAAAAGTCACCAGACCTCGAAAAGCCCATGTCCATCAAGGCGAGCACATTCAAGGCTCCTGAAAGACCTTCTGGGGTATGGCTACCCGTTGAATTCAAACGCCCCGATGCATCGCCCTATCCGGATTGGGATGTACACAAGACAGACCCGCTGCCATACCGACCATTCAGGCATGGCCCGTACCACATCACTATGGGTCTGCGGACGATGCAATGGGATGATTGGATCGAGCTGGACAATCACTACCTGAAGTTCCATGCCGACAAAGCAAACAGAATAGAGGAGAGGGGGGAGAAATGCTGTCGGACAGCTCCTGAGGCTTATGACGGTGCTGTGGAGCTACTCGAAGAACTGTGAGCTCAATTTTCCCAACCATCAGACCAATTTAGCTGATCATTTTACCAATCTAGCTGCGACTACCTCCCTCAACGCTATCCTACCCTTTTTCAGAGGACAGATGTTGGTGTTTCCAACCTCGCGACGGAGGAGACGTTCGACATTGTTCAACGCCCGCTGGCCGAAGATCCCATGGCGATGTGCGCCCGTTTGGTCCAGGACGACCTTGCAATCATGTTCGAAAAACCCGACGGCCAATACTACCTCCTGGCTGGCGCCATACTGCTTGCCGGCTTCTGGCGGCTAAGCGACAAATTCGGCATGCCACTCTCCGAGATTCATACAAGCGGTGACGTCCCCGGCTTCAAAACCAAACTGGAGAAGGGGATGCGGAATTTTTTCCGGAGAATCCAGCCGCAGGGTCCCGTCCTGCGAAACAATTATTTTATGCAAGTTGATGATGAGCTGGCTTGGAGCCACAGCATAGGCCCCGAGGATGGGGATGGCTCACAAGCTGCAGGATGGAGTACTGCCGCAAAAGACAAAACGATTGAACATCACCACTTTAGAAGCGAAAGGCAGTCCCTGCGACGTTTGCCGCGCAGTGGAGGTGTTGTGTTTACCATCAGGACCTATTTCGAGCCTGTCACTGCGATTGCGAAGGAGCCTGGTGTTCCAGGGAGATTGGCGAGCGCTGTGAGGAGCTGGGGGGACGACGTCTCGAAGTACAAGGGAAAGGAGAGGTATCAGGATGTTCTGCTGGAATATCTGGACGGGCAGCACAAGAAACAGCTTGAAGAAGGTGTCGTCACAGAGGACGAAGAGGATGGAAAATATCCGTACTAAAAGTAGTAAATAGTGGTAACGTACTCTACGCAGAATTGGTATTATAATTAATTGCCTGAATTAGTGGTAAATGCACGGGCAAGTAAACGTCGCAAACGACATTCTTACTCGTATAATAAATAAGTACCCTACGATGCCTAGGGCTCGGATTGCCAACTTGGGACTCAAGATACCTGTGCTAAATTGGGCGTCAACTTGGTCCCAATGGTCGAAATCCCAAGTTGCGTCTATGTAGATACACCGTATACCCCATCAATAGGCGGTTTCTTGGGCCCAACTCATAGAGTCACAGCAAAAAAAAGATTGAGCAGTCACAACGATGGTGACAACGAGATCCAGGATAGGTCTGTCGAGGAATGATGGTGCTATCACACAATGGTATCACACCATGATACCACATCATGGCCACGATACCGCATCGTTGTAACACATCACGGTAAGCGTGGCAGGCCTCGGCGAGGTCTTGGCAAGTTGGCTTACTGTTGGCTGACATGGTCATGGTCAGCAAATTTTTCTGACCCCTAACGGTTACTGCCATGGGGATGCATATCGATCTGGGCGAAAAGTGCCATCCGAAGTCCACATCTTTAGGTCTGAGCCACGGATATCAGAAAATCTGAGGTGTCATGCTCCCTTCATGCCCACATCATTTTTTCCTCGCATAGGGACTGCTGGTTGTTCTCCAAGGGCACAGATTAGTGGCGTTGCTCTGGGGGTTCAGTCAAGCACCCGTTTCGTAGCGGACAACGCCTCCATTTGTAGGAAGATGCCTATCAGGCGCAGCACCTCGAAGGCCTCTCAGCTTTCATCCATATGCAAGTCTTTCCTCCTCTTTTCTTCTCTGTTGTTTAGCCACGACAGATAACTCTGCCATCCTACAGCCACAATCCCTGCGAACAGAGCCCTGTACTGCGGTAAAATATATGTAAAGTTGAACGCAGTGACCGCTGGCCAAAGCTTGCAGCTGTTGACGAAACTAGTCGGCACGGTCCTTATGATCCTCTCCCATGCGTCGGGCAAGCTGTCGCCGCAGAGCAGGGATTGCATGCCGAAGAAGTAGCTGTTGAAAACAGGAGTGAAGACAATTTGGTTAACGACGACTTTGGTGGCCAGGGAGAGGAGTTGGGAGGGATAATTGAAGATGGTGCCTAAATATATAAACCTGTATAGCAGCGCTCAGCTTTCCATAGTTCCACGTCAACGTTCGAGATTAGTGAAAGACCTACCATGCGTAAGCAGGAATGGAAAAAATGCCCCCAATGGTCAAATGTCGTAAGGTCCTGAACGGATTATATCCCTCGCCATCAATGTACTGTGCTGTCAGGTCCCCACATAGGTACACCACAAGAGAGGTTCCTAATTGGGTGGGCCATGGTCTTGTCTTCTGAGCCCGAGCATATCCAGCAAAAATTACCGATAAGGGACCAAGTCGTTCCCATATAGGTCGTGGGGATATCTCTGCCGGCGTGGCTGGAGGTGATCCTTCTCTTTTGCTGACAGTCGAAGGTCTCTCAGTTGGCTTATCTACAGCCGTGTTTTTCTGCCGTTTTGTAGGGGAGAAAAATTGTTGGTGTCGCTGAGCGGACCGCCTTAGGACAAGGCGCACGGAGGCATGGAGGATTATTGCCATTTGAACGTCGTTGTCCCCTGGATGTGATGAGGCAGAAAGACCGCAAAAGATCGAGGGCAAGCCCAATCATGTATTTCTGGCGGATAGTTGATCTGCTCCGCTTGGCCGAATTACCACTTACGAATTCGCCGGACCTGGCCTTGCAGAAATTGATTGCCGATTTTCAGCCCTATCACCACCCGAAAATCGGCAATCAATTTCTGCAGGGGCGAGTGAATTCCAAAGGTTCCTCAACCTTCTCCCATTTCTGAATCGGCATGAGACCAGGCTGTCACTGAAAAGGGGGCTGCTGTGTCCAGCGTATTATATGTACAGCTAAAGCCTGCCCTGTTGGTCAAGTTCAAGTCTGCCATTTTGACCGTCATCCTATCTTTTTGTCGAATCAAAGCAAGCTGGCAGCAGCGAAACGGCTCTTGCCATAGCCCTATACCGTAGACCACGACGCTTGCCGAAAAGAGCGCCCATCTCAGGGCAAGGGGCTGAGCGTAATAAAGTAAAGAGCCAAGGGATAGTCTCAAGTATTGAGAGCGAGGAAGATATCGGACCATAAGGAATCAAATCAACTTTCATGCTTCTAGTTCTTTCCCTCCTGACTCAGTCAATGCAAATGTACTCAATATAGCTACGCGAGCTACATTCGTTGCTCGTTAACATCCATTCAGATTCGCCTTAGCTTCAGAATTGAGCCTTTGGCCTGCACAGTACTCCGTAGATCATGAAGTAACCATTCTCATTCACATTGTCTGTACGGACCAGACCCGCCTCAACAAGAATGAGGCCGAAGCCATGGACATGCCTGTCACTGACCAGCAGGATGGATTTAGCGACTACGGCTCAGACTTCACTCCCGACGAAGAGGAGATCTTAAATGCCCTTCTCCACCCAAAGCAAGACGACGGTCCAAACACAGACCCGGATCTTCTGCTCAAAAACATTGAGGATGAACAAGGTCCTCGGGGTGCAAGGGTACCTCATCGCCAGGGCCAGCAGTTCCCAGAATATTCCTCACTACCAGTGTCTAAGACAAGGATTACGATACGGCTCGACGGCGACAACAACCGCTCAGCGAATCGTACGTTCCCCACCATTGGCCTGGCTAAACGAGTACTGACTGACACCGAAGCGCATAGTCGAAAGCCGCGGAGCTCGGCTTGAAAGAGAAAGCTCCTATTCCATCGAAGCTCCTCTCTCTCCCAAAACTGAAGAAGTATCGGATCTGAGGTCTCCTCTTGAACGCTTTCGAACCAAGCCCAAAAAAGCCCTGAGCGTCACAGATCTCATTTCGCCATCATGGTGCGAGCTGCAATACTGGTTTACTCTCACGAAACATGGGAAGAAGAGAAGTACCCCAGCTATGAAGCAAGGCTCCGCGGTTCACAAAGTTTTGGAGGATCAGGTGCATCGGACTGTCGCCGTGGATACTGAGTCTAAAGAAGAAGCTTGGGGGCTACGGATATGGAATGTGATCCAAGGCCTAAAGGGTTTAAGAGATACAGGCATGACGCGGGAGCTCGAGATCTGGGGCGTTGTTGATGGTCTGGTTGTTAATGGCGTGATTGACGAGCTTTCTTACACCTGCCCAGAGCCTGAACTTGAAGAAGCTGAAGAGAACCGCAACATTGCCAAAAAGATCCCCGCAGCTGATCAAAGAACCATTACCGACTTTCTTGGCCCGTCATCCCTGGAAAGCAATGGCACTGGTGTGCTCAACAAGCTCCACTCCTCCCTACCCGGGAAAATTTCAAAGCTTTACATTACAGATGTCAAAACTCGTGGCACGAAAAGCATACCAAAAGCTCCCTCATTCCGCCCGACCATGATGCAACTTATGCTCTACCACCTAATTCTCTCCGACCTTGCCACGAACAAGGTGAACGCCGATGTAATCTTCGATCGCTATGAGCTAAAAGCAGACGTGTCATTCAGTGACGGCTTCATAGCCCAAATCGGCAGCCTCAACGAAGACTACTTTCTAGCGCTAGAGAATCCTTTGCCCACGCAAGAAGACTCGACGTTGCCATCATCGCAAGATAGCATGACCGTCCTCCTCGCCCACAATTCCCTGCGAGAACTATGGACGCTCATGATGGAGGAATTCGCACGCACCTTCTCCGCTGGTGTGAAGAGTATTGGTAACGTCCTGAAGGCTGAATACCGTACCCCAACCGACGGAGCGATTCTAGGCAACAAAACCTTCCTCTACGACGACAAAGTCATGCAGGAATACTTGGATAATGAAATGAGATGGTGGAAAGGCGAGAGGGCTGCTGAGGGCGTTTGTGTGGAGGAAGCTTATAAATGTCGGACTTGCGATTTCTTCGACGAGTGCTCGTGGAGACGGAACAAGATCGAAGAGGCGACGTTGAAATCGAGGGAGAGGAAGAGCAGTGTAGTATGAAAGGATGTGGGATCACGGGCATGATTTTGAGGAGTGTTCGGGATGAAGGGCCATCTACCACGACTACGGATCCATCTGGAGGCGATGGACGAAAAAGTGACGAGCAAGTATGCTCCTCAGATGGGCCGTAAGTTTTTACGCTTGCAGCTAACAGATTGCCAGATAATATAGCCAGCGGCCGTTTTTCTTTGAGCGGAATCATCGGCATTACACTTGTACCATCTAGACAGCAAATACTTTCGGACCTAGACGAACATATGAGCGGGCTTTTCTCCAGTCATAATTGGGTTGTTGCAGTCAAATATCAACGAAATCTTAGCAGTCAACGAGCGTCCACAAGTCTTGTGTTCCATTGTATCCTACCATCTCCTTCCCTATGTCAATTTCTCCAACCCACAAGCCTCCCTCAACATCTCATAAAGCGGCTCGATCCCCGTCCACGCCTCAAACTGATACCAACCCTGTCCGGCCAACACCTCCAAACCCGCGATAGTCGCCCACCCCCCTTCCCCCGCCATCTCCATCATATCCGTCACCGCAGGCTTATAAGCCATCTCGAGCAGAATCTGCTTCACAGTCATGTTCCCGCCCCGGGATGCGTCGCTCGTCACTTTCAACTCCCCACTGTTGACGCCAAAGACCCAGTGACCAAGGAATTTCTTGATGTCAGGGTCGATGGGCTTGTCGGCGGGTATGGTGCTGATGGCGGCAGTGGGAACGTCGGTCATTTTCAAAGGCTGTTCGGAGGGGTGGAGGACCTCGAGGTTGTAATCTGCGGGGAAGCTGGATATCAGCGCCTGAATCTTCGACTTCGAGCGGCCCAGAACGTAGATGGGTGTGTAGCCCATGGCATGCAATGCATAGATGGCCGCTCGTGCTGTCCCTCCGCCACCGATCACGAGACCGCTTTGCTGATCACTGGGCCGAGCGCCGGCGTTCAACAGCACGCGCGTCATGCCCTGCCAGTCTGTGTTGCGGCCTGTGAGGTGGTGGCCCCCTTGGATCTTGGTAGATTGCATGGAGGGATCAGCGATGATGGTATTGACGGCGCCGATGAGTGTGGCGTCATCGGAGACGGAGTCGAGGTAGGGCATACTGTCTAGCTTCAGGGGGATCGTAACGGAGGCGCCGCCGAAGGAGTTGGATTGTAGAATCTTTTCTAGATCGGCGGCGTTGGTAGTCTCGAAGAGAGAGTACGTGTGTGGTAGGCCAGTGGCTTTGAAAAGCGCGTTGTGCATTGCCGGAGATTTGGATTGTGCAATGGGAGATCCGAAAAGATAGTACCGCATTGGCTTGATTGCCCCGTGCAACACCAGCGCTGATCGGATTTCTGCCGCTGAAAGCTGACCTGGCGCTGCTTTGAACGGTAATGCAGGGTGAGACACGGGCGTCAAGAAGCTATTTTGTATGCGGCTCAATTGGCCATCGAGACCCATGTTGATTGCAATCAGTGGGGTTTTATGCCTGGATCCAGCCATTTTCTTGAATTGTAGAAGCTGAAAATTGTCTTCCTGTGATGTCGCAACCCCGACAAGCTTGACAATATCGCCGTACAAGAGGGCCTTATTGTAGAACTGCATCCACGAGCCGTTCTCCCAAGAGAGGGCATTTTTGGGATCATGATGTGAAGTGATGATCTTGGTATGGCCTTTAGCCGCAGATATTTGGCGAAGTAATGGGTCTGGGAATTGGATTTCAAGATCCAGGAAATCTACTCCCATCCGAAGCGCCAATAGGTAAATGGAAGCAACCAGCTCAAGTGGAGCGTTATCTGGGAATTTGCCCCTCTGACTTTGGGTGCGGATGGTGAAAATCACTGGCAGTGACGTTGACCCGTGCAGTATTGCCAGCTGATTTGCTATATACTCAACGGAAGGAGGAGCATTGGGATTGTGTGACTCTTCCAGGAGATCTACCCTCAGCTCCACAGCATCTGAACCGACGACAACTCGAGGCAAGAAGTCTAAAGCGGCATTGATATCAGGCACGGTGAGGGAAACAAAAAAGGACTGATCTTTGGTCTTGATCTTTTCTAGAGACCGTCGTTTGCCGGTGATACTACCAATGAACCGCTCCAAGTCTTTCGAAGCCCGAGCCAGTGAATCGGTTGGAGCCTTCTGACTGTAGTGCTGGTAATTGCTGCATTGCACATACCAATCTTTTCTTCGCTCCCACACGCTCCTCATGTCATCGACATAAGCAGGTCGTGACTTGTCGAGCTGAAGGTACGCTATCACATCTTCGATATCACGCTGTACCAGAACTACTAAGCCTCCAGACTTATGGTAGTCAGTGAGTACTTTCCGAGCCTCTGGAGTTTCGACAATGCCGCCCCCGCAAGCAAAGACGTGATCCATAGGCTTTCCCCTCATCGTTCTTTGGAGGATTACCGTTTCTTGACCCCGGAACCCCTCCCAACCTGACTCTTCAATCATCTCGGGAATTGTCTGCTTCGCTTCCATCTCCAATTGTGAGTCGAGATCTACAAAAGACAGATCTAGGAGAGCTGCTACCCACTTTCCTGTGGTCGTTTTTCCGGCTCCTCTCATGCCAATGAGGTATATAGATTTGCGTCCGGCTTCTGAACACGGTGATTTGCCCCCCGACTGGCTCTCCACATCCACACCTTCCATTTTCACATTGAATGATAGCCGGAGCGTGTCCCACCATCCGGGCCAGGTCTTTCCAACGCATTCCCTTTCTGTGATGACCGCACCGTGGGGTGCAACTGTGGCCAAGACACTGTTGCTCATCGCCACTCTGTGATCGTCATAACAATGAATACCGTCAATTGGATCTTGTAGTTCGGCATAATTGATGCCGTCGATCTCAATGCCATCTTCGAACCCACGGCAATTGACACCGAACTTGGCTAGTTCTTTCTCCATAGCTTCTATTCGATCACACTCCTTTTTGTGCTGATTTTGAATACCGGTAATCTTGGTCGTCGACTTTCCTTTGCTGTCTTGAGCAACAGCAGCTAAGACCGAGGCAGTCAGAAAGGCATCTGTCATCGTCTCCATATCTATGGTTGGTATAGGCTTAAGTGTGCCTTTTGGTGGACCTGTGACAGTTGTGGAGGATTCCGTTTGATTAACGCTGCATCCCATTTGTTGCAAAACCCTGACAGCGAATTGTGCGTCGCCTTGCATGGAATCAGAACCTATGTTTGGCACGACGCAGGTAGTGCCATTAATTGCAGCGATAGCAAGGGGGTAAGTTGCTGAACTAGCATCACTCTCAACCTCGTATTCCCGGGGATTTTGGTAAGTAGCCTGAGGTATTCGATATGCATGCTCTTCAGTTGTAGATTTTGTTACGCCGACGCCAAACTTCCTCATCATATTCGTAGTCATATCAATGTATGGCTGCGATATCGGTGGTCCACCTGTGAGACGAAGAGTGACAGGCTTTTTTGCGTAAGGAGAAGCCATCAATATAGACGAGACGTATTGCGACGAGAAACTGGCATCCAGCTCAATATCACCACCTTCCATACCCTCTGCTGCTTCAATTTTGAGAGGTAAATGCCCATCCTTCCCTGTGCATTCAATGCTGGACCCATTCGCTCGCAAGGCTTCTACCAGGTCTTTGATCGGGCGGCCGTCGTTCATTCTCTTGTTGCCAGTCAGTATGGAGTATGCTCGCGGATTCGGTTTGGCAAGAATGGCGACTGTTGCCAAGAACCGTGCTGCTGTGCCAGCGTTCTCGATGTAGAGGTCCTTTTCGCTTGCTTGGAGATTCCCGCCATTGCCTGTTACCAGGAGGTATTCTCCCTTGCCATCCTTACCCGACGAGAAAGAGGCGCAATTCATTGTCTTCAAGGCCTTGATCATTACCTCTGTGTCGACGGAATGTAGTAGATTCCGAATTCGACACTCGCCCTTTCCAAGTGCTGCCAAGACCAGCGCTCTGTTGGATATACTCTTTGAACCTGGTGGTGTACATGAGACCTTTATATCTTTATGTATGGATGGCAGTATTCTGACACTAGGGGATAGCACATCTCTTAGGTCTCGATCGGCCACCACAGTTGCCTGTTGTTCGTACACAAAGCCAACGCCGCGGAGAAGCACTATTCGCTTTTTCTTCCCCTGGTTCTTCTTGTCAACAGCCATTACCGAAAGTATTTGATCTACAGAGCAATGCTTGTGGCCAGAACGCTCTCGGACAACGGCATCCTTTAATGACGTTGGTAGTCCATAGTTGGCAAGGCAGTTCCTGAGTCTTGCAACAGCTTCTCGACTAAGCACTCCCAGATGTAATGCTAGTTCTGCTTCTAAGACCATACCAATAGCGACACACTCGCCGTGTAAGACATCAGGCGTAAGTAAGCCCTCTATACCATGGCCGATAGAATGACCGAAGTTCAGTAGATTTCTCAAACCTCCTTCCCTTTCGTCTGCAGAAACAACATGTGCTTTTACTTGGACTGATCCCAGAACGATGTCCTTCAATATATCTCTAACTTTCGAAAGTCTATGATCATTGGCTTCTGGCTTGGTTTTGATGGCGGCCATAATAACGTTTACATTTGCTTCAAGAGCCTCAAACTTGTTTTTCATCGTTTCATACTCACCCTTGGACTCATTCGTCTTAGACATTGCCGTCGTCGAGATGGCCGCGGTCTGCGAAATTATCAGCATAAAGACAAAAATCATGTATAGATTCTGGACAGAAAAAGACCTTTATGACTTCGGCCAGCCCATTGATGAACTCACGAGTGGGCAGAGTATTGAGGAAACTGAGGTCAATGTATATTCTAGAAGGCTAGTATTTCAAGAGTCAGGGTGAAGCGTTATGCACGGGTTAGATGTTGAATTACCTGCCAGAAAGCGCCGATGAGATTCTTGCCAGCTGGGGTCTGAGTAGTGTCCGAGAGTCAGCGTCCTCTTTCAACATACTTTGAAGTCGATTATGTGATTCAGAGCCTAGGGAAGAGGAGGCAAGGCATGCCCTGGCCCTCCAATGGTCTTGCAAGTAGCGCGACTAAGGGCAAAGAACGGTTCGGAAACGTACGTACATCAATAGCCGTCTTACCGCCTATAGAAGAGTCCACCATAGCAAGCAGCGAAGTGGGTATCTGTACGAATCTGATACCTCGCTTGAAAGTAGCAGCAACGAATCCAATCATGTCGCCAATTACCCCTCCGCCTAGAGCAAGAAGCACTGATTTAGTCTTGAACAAGTCAGCATTTCTCAATTGAACAGAGTTTTAATGCATCAGAAAACTTAATGTGATGAATTACACAACATAACTCACATCCAAAGGCGGGTCCCGCTCCTCGGACAGCATCCAGTCTTCGACCTCAGCCTTCGTTGTTCTTGATTTTGACGTCTCTCCCGGGGGGATCGTATATGTCAATAATCGGCTTTCTGCCTTCATACTAGAGGCTACATCGTTGAAGGCTTCTTCAAAGGAAGGCGCATAGAGATCATAAAGGTTAGTATCTGTGACCAGAACGTAGGTCGAAGACGAAACATTCTTGAGCAGATCTTGGGCAATGAAAGGGCCCCAGAGGTTGTAGTCAATGGTAATTGCCTTTTCGTTTCTTAAAATGGGAACGACGGTGGGCTCCATTTTGCCACGTAGATTCGTGGCTGTGGAAATAAGGCCAGGACTGAATGTTGTATGGGGTTTAAGCAATTGCGGACGGGGAAAAGAATGGAAACCGTAGTTTTGTGGCTATGTTAATGCGATTCAAGTGCTGTAATAATGCCTTATAATACACGGTATCAACATTCACCGGTGCTGGTTGCGGACACACTAACAAGTCGTCCTCGGAAATTCGAAATTGAATACACCGCTAGCGCCGGGTTTATTAAATTCTAGAATCATTTCACCGCCAACATTCAGCATTTACATAAATGTCTCATGATACACATCATAGATTGAGTATCATCACTATGGACGCTGAGGGCCCTAATATCCAAAAGACGTTATTGGTGGGTATCATCAAAAATTAAAGTTACGAAGACGCTCTCTCAACTCCGACGCTGCTCAGAACCAAGTCCTTCCCTTAATTGCCGCTTCCTTTCTTTCTTCTTTTTACTTTTCATTTCATGGCGTCTTCGGCGAGTCTTCTATTATAGTCCCAAATGTGCTACCTCTCAAAGCTGTAGTAGACTTCCCAAAAACGCCTCTTCGAGAAGTCCGCGTTGTCGAGCCATTCTGAGGCCGGTGGCGATTCTCGATCGGCGTACCTGCAGGAGTCGTTGAGGCTCTGACCAACGCTTTGGCACGAGCTGCCCTTTTCGAGGGCGTACTCAAATACCCTGGCAATGGCGTGCTGCTTGACTGAGCTTCTAGAGCCGGAATCCAGTCACCAATATCAAATTCCGTCCAGTCTTCTGCTCGCCTCGTCGGGCCGTCGCGGTCATCTGCTTCAGCTTGCGGCCTCGCCCTCTTGATTCTGGATGAGAAGGTCGTATCCTGCTGTGGACGATCGAGCTTTCCGGCAGTCTGATCGTGCCAACGTCTCAACATATTGCGAAAATGGCGTTTTTCATACCGGGCCCTTAGATTCTCTGCATTCGCTTCTCGGCCTTTGAGCTCGATGATCTTCAGATGCAACTTGTTGAACCAGCCGAAAGCAATGTTCTTGATACGCATCTCAGCATTGAGCTCAGCTGTCTGCTCCAAACTCGCTTGATCCTCGAGTCGTTCTATCCATGTATAAAGATGGCGTTCTAGCAGTCGCTTCTCGTAATGTTGGGTTGCTTGATAGTCTTGGTCCCTTCTTACATCGAACTGGTTTCTCCAACGATCGAACAGATTGGTGCCCATTTGCAGCAGGCGATTCTGGTCCATGAGGCCGGCTTGCTGCTGCATATCCTGATTCTGCGCAGAGAGATTACGCCATTGCCGAAGGACCCCAGCAGCAAGGTTCATCTTCGATCTTCGTCTGACCTGGACATAGGCATTTCGACGCTTCTGCCGCTTGGAACTAGTGGTTGCAGATTGCCAACGCTTGAAGCATTTCCTCGCGAAGAAATAAAAGTTGGCGTGTTTAGCCATGCTGTTGAGATCCCGCACATGCGCTGAGCCTCGACTCCATAATTGCATAGCATCTTGGGCTACTTTTGGCGCACGGAACTCGAAGGCAATGCGCTCATCTTGGCGGTGGGAGCCCAGCCGCGAGTGCCAATGGCGGATGAACGACTGCACGCGGCCTTTTCTCTGCGCTTCCTCTACGATTTGGCGGCCACTTTCGCGCTCTGCTTGACGCAATGTGCAGTGTTGCTTCAATTTGTTGAACGTCAGTTGCTTGAGTCTCTCTTCGGACAACCGGTACAAGAGTAAATACCGTTCTGCGATAACCCACTTGTACAGCGACTCGAGTAAAAAGCGATCGTCTACGCGACAAGCCAAGCTCTGCCAGCGCAAGCGATCATTCCATTGCGTCCAGGCAGTCCTCATGATTCGCAATCGACTGACGGACTCAGCTTGCTTTTCGAGTCTGTACCTAGTAACAAAGGTCGAAAAGGTCTCACCAGCCACTCTCCAATCAACCATGTTGGATATTTGTCGAGCAAACGGGGCATATTGCGTGGTTCTTCTCCAAGCCTGCAGAGCATGGGCAGCTCGCTTTTGCTCCTGGAACGCGTCTGCTTCTCGCCGCGCGGAAATGATGGTCCGCGCTTTCTCAAGCCATGGAAGCAGAATCTTCTTTCTTGACAGGTTTATTGACTTTAAAGCCACTTGCTGATTCAGTCGAATATTGTCTCTGAAGGTGGTTATACACTGAAACAGATACTTTCGCTTGAGTCTTGCTGCTCTCCACTCCGGAGCACGTCTTTCACAGAAGACCCAGAACCAGTGCCAGTAAGCATTTCTCGAAAGACTTTCATGGCGCCTTAGATCGGCTTTGATGTCGTCTGTTAAGGTTGCGATATATTCCTGCTTCCAAACGCCAAAGAACTTTCGTAGTCCCTGACGGCGCGTCTTGAGCTGATTGATGACGGTGATCTCACGCCAGGCTCGGAAGTACTTAGTACTGAGAACGTGCTGTCGCGCATCGAAGGTTCGCAAGACTTCTTCCTGTGTGCACTGCGCCCAATGACTGAATGCTTTTGCCAACAAGAATAAATCTCGAGCTTTGGTGGCTCTTCGTTCTAGGCGTTTGAAAAAGCGTTCTGTTTCGGCGGCTTGCTTTCTCGCGTGCAATCTTAGACGCCAATGCTCGAAAGCCTGACGAAGGAGGATTTCCTTGTCATGAGCAGCTGCGAGTCGTTCCATATGTTCGTGTTGGTCTCTCGCCTGAAACGCGGCGAAGCACCACTTATCAACAGCATCACGAGCGACAGAGCGAATTCTGTAGTTGTGAAAGTCGTGGGCATCTCGAAGCAATTGGGACTTGGAAGGATTGTAGAAACGCTCATTTTGACCCAGCGAATATGGCGGCTGAATGTCGTGAGGAGTTGCCGACGCTTGAGTAGTATTATTTTCGCGGTTGCTGGTGGACATAGAAATGCCATCTATCGAGGAGGCTACATCTGCTCCAACATTTCGGCTTGATGCAGTAGACGCGGGACGGAGGTTGCTTGGACGGTTGCCCTGGCTAGACGCAGATGCGTGCCTACGCCGAGAGTGTGAAAGATTTTTGGCAAACTCCTCAGCTGTCAACCTACCCCTCCTAGTTTGGACGGCTGGAGGTCTCGAGGACAAAGCATTGGCGCTTGTCTTTTCTGTCCTCCTTGTAGATGCTCGCGTCGACGGTCGAGTGTCCAGTACTGCCGATTGACGAATCGGTCTAGTGCTCTCATCCGCCGCATCGTACATAGAGTTGAAAGAGGCTCGTCTTGATCTTCGCCTAGATTCTTTTGTGTCTCCCGTTTGTCCATTTGCTCCATTTTCATCTCCATATTCCGCGCCGATATTCTTTGTGATCTCGTCCGCGACAAATTCAATCTGGAACCCAAGCTCCGCAAGCAGACCCTCAAAGCTCTCGTATAAAGATTTCCCTTCTTC
This sequence comes from Alectoria sarmentosa, assembly GCA_009733775.1. Classification (NCBI taxonomy): domain Eukaryota; kingdom Fungi; phylum Ascomycota; class Lecanoromycetes; order Lecanorales; family Parmeliaceae; genus Alectoria; species Alectoria sarmentosa. Next base: position 74,117 of record WOGZ01000103.1, read on the forward strand.
CCTCTTCCCTCCCAGTCTATACAAGTAGGGCAAGTAGATCTGATCATGATCCGGATGAAGTCCATTCTGGGGGAGGATAGTTTCGTACGCCGCGTACATGGCGCGGAAAGGGCGGATTCCGACATCGGGGTGTTGCTCAGCGGACTTGACGATTTGGTACAAAATGGCAACATCTGTTTTGCGCTGTCAGTCGCAGTTACATATGTAAGTTTTTCTCTTTCAAAGACGTACTCTGGTCGCTGAGTGGGGACGAGTCTTCGGCGCTATTGTGTTCTGACAGTGGGGACTCTGGAGGCATCGACAGTACCGGCGCCTAACACGCGTGAATTTTGAAGGCATGAAGGTGATTGAACAGGCTGTAGAATAGCAATAAGCAATACAATATTTCATAGCAATTCGTGAGCTCGTTGCTCATAGCAAATGGACGTTTGCGACAAACATGTTGATGTTGCTCGAATCCTTTCAAAGCGCGGCGGCAATCTCGCGTTTGGTATTTCGACGCCCTGTAGGGCTACTAGTGGCTCTCATATTGACGAAATCGATCTAAACGCGAATTTTTCCCTTTTCAACTGTTCGCAATTCACCCGCTTCACTCAAATTCACCTCATCTTGATTGGACACTGCAATCAAAAATGCCTGGAAGAGCCAGGCCAATTGAGAAATTCGCCGGGGCTGTGGCCAAGTGCTCCGCCGAGGTAAGCATCTTTGTGTGCAGAGCGAACTGTCTATACTGCTGATGCGCTGCAGGGTGCCGTATTTGGGCGCTGCATAGCGGCAGATTTTAACGGAGTGTATAAAGACAAGTGTCTTACGGAGTTCCAGAAGTTCAAGGATTGCTACACTGTATGCTTTTGATTCCCAGGCAGGCCAACGCTAATGTGCCTCCAAGGCTGCTGCAAAACGAAAATGAGCTGCGTACTCTAACTATTGCATCCTTTGAGCCAACGGCTCTTCGATACCTACATCTGTGTGGGGACGAGAAGCGTCCTCTTCCCCTTCTCCTGCAGGCGCAATGCAAAGAGCGAGCTCTCCAATCGGGTAATGTCATGAGGATGATGACGAACATGCACAACTCCGTTTGAAATTCATGAGCAGGTTCGGACTATTGGCCAATTGCAAGCCAACTTGGCCAATTTGCCTTGACCTTGCCGAAGTCTACCTCTTCTACTACGATGTGATACCATTGTGTGGTACCTTTGCTCCTTAAGAGGCCCATTCAGGATCTCGCTGTTGTCGTCGTCATGGCTTTTCGAGGTTTCAAGCCTAAGCACCGCTTCGTTCCTATGATCCAGTCCCAAGAACTTCCCTATTGATGGGGAAAATAGTGTACGAGTACCTACAGACACAATCGGGTTCCCCAAAATTGGTACCAAGTTGGGGCTCAACACAGCTTAGCGTATTTTGAGGCCAAGTTGGCATTCTGAACCCTATGTCCAACGCTTGCATTGAGGATGTCTTGCATGTATTCTTACTTCCGCTACTGTAGATCATGACTTGAAGCCTAGAATAACGGCATGCGCTGCTTTAGAATGAACATTATCCCCTCGTTTACTTTATCTCCCGGTTCTAGAGCTTTACTAGCCTCAACAAAAACCGCGCCTTTTGCACCTCCTGATCCTCCTCCGCCAGCACAACATCGACTTCCCCGTCAGGCACCTTCCCCTCAAACTGCGTCGTCACGTGCTTGTCGAGCGGCCTCCTCAACGCCTTCTCGAAAGTCTTCCCGTGCCCCTCAAAAACCTGCTCGATACCAATGTTCTCTGGATCACTCAGCACCTTGTATTCCATCTTCACGTCATCTGTAGGCACCAGCTTCGCTTTCTTACGTAGTTGTTGTACCCGGTTGACGACTTCGCGCGCTATGCCTTCGTGGACTAGAGATGGATAAAGAGTTGTGTCTAGCAGGATGAGAACGTCATTATCGGTGTTGGTTTCGTAGAAATTGGTGGCTTCGTTATCGTCGAGGCCGCGTTTGACGATCAAGTCCTCCTCGTCTAACTTGATGCCGGCAACTGTGATGGTCTTGCTCTCAACAAATCGACGCACTTCGTCACTCGTGAGATCGGGAAGGGCTTTCTTAACTCTTTGAGCCTCCTTCTTAAGCTTCTTGCCAAGAGAGGGCCAGTCAGCTGTGACGCTGTACTGGACGTTGTATCTGTGTTCGTCAGAGGAGAGAATGAGCTCGTGTATGTTGAGTTCCTCGCAAATGTAAGACTCCAGGGAATGGACGTCGGAGAGATATGTCTCGTCTGGATGGATGACGACGAGGGTCTTAAGTGGCTGCTTGAGGCCAATGGTCCTCCGTTCTCTCGAGACTCGGCCGAGCTCAATGACTCTTTGCATGCGGCCAACCCGACGTTCGACGTCTTCATCAAAGAGTTCTTCTCTTACCTCCGGGAAATCGAGAAAATGCACGCTTCGAGGATCCTTCGCTTGTTCGGATTCGGGAATATGGGGTAGTAATCGCTGGTAGATGTTGTCTGTCAGAAAGGGAATGAAAGGTGCCAGGGCTCGAACTAAAATGTACAAAACCCCGAACAGGGTATTCAGTGCTCGTTGCGTATCTTCAATGCCAAACTCGCCCTTGAGGCGCCGCCGGTTGAACCGGATGTACCAATTCGTAGTACTGTCAATCAGTCCAAGCAGATTGGGAACGACTGTGTACAGCCGGTATGCGGCCATCTCTTCGTTAGTGAACTTGAGCAAGCTCTGGCAGCTTGCCAAGATCCATTTGTCCATCACGTTTGTGTTGCCTGACTCGGATTTGGTATCGAAAATAAAGTCAATGTTTTCGACCTTCTTGAGAAGCAAAGCCTGTTCTGAAAAGAACCTATAGCAATTCCACAGCGGAAGCAACACCTTCGCAACGACTTCTTTGACGCCCTTTTCATCAAAGCGCAGAGTCTCAGCGCGGACGACAGGTGAGTTGATGAGGTACAATCGGAGAGCATCCGAGCCATACTCGTCTATGATCAACAAAGGATCAGGGTAATTTTTCAGTCGCTTAGACATCTTCTTTCCGTCATTGGCAAGAACGATGCCATTGACGATGCAATTTTTGAATGGAGAGCAGCCAAAGAGGTGGTTTCCCAAAACAGTCAAAGTGTAGAACCATCCACGAGTCTGGTCTAGGCCTTCTGCGATGAAGTCACCAGGAAAGGACGCCTTGAAAGCCTCCTGATTCTCAAAGGGATAATGAGACGACGCGTAGGGCATGCTGCCAGATTCAAACCAACAATCAAAGACTTCGTCAATGCGCCGTAGATCGCCTTTGCCTTGTTTGCTGGGAATTGTGATGTGGTCTACCTTGTCCCGATGAATGTCCGATAGCTCGCCCTCAAAGCCACTTAGCTTCTTGAGCTCCTTTATGCTGCTGACGCAGATAATTTCTTTCAAATCCGAGCTTGCCCATACCGGCATAGGAGTACCCCAATATCGATTCCTTGACACGTTCCAATCTCGAGCATTAGCAATCCAACTGCCAAACCGGTTTTCTTTCACGAAATTGGGCACCCAATGCGACTTTTCGATGTTTTCCAACATGGTAGGGATAAGTTCCGGGACCTTTACAAACCATGCGGGGACGGCCTTGTAGATCAGGGGTGTGTCTGACCGCCAACAGAATGGGTAGCTGTGAGTAAATTGAGTATCAACGATCAAGCGACCAGTTCCTTTTAGATGTTTAATGATAGCTTTGTCGGCGGCTTTAACGTGTTGGCCCTGGAAGTCGGGCACTTCTGCGGTGAACAAACCCTTTTCATCAACTGGGTTTGGAGGCAGGCGTTTATCGTTGATGACTCCGGCCTCGAGGGCTACATTGTAGTCCTCGTCTCCAAAGGCGGGAGATTGATGAACAATTCCAACACCGCTGTCGGCGGTAACGTAGGTAGCATTAAGCACTTTGAAGCCATACTCCTTGAATTCTTCGTAGAAGTAGTCAAATAACGGTTCGTACTTCCAGCCCAACATGTCCTTTCCCTTTATACGCTCCACAATGCGGTATTTTGCCTTCTTTGGGTCCTTGTATAATGTCTTCATGAGTGCTTCAAGTAGGATGTAATTTTTACTGGATGCTTCATCGAAGATCTTGACGTACTCAAAGTCCGGGTGGGCCGCGAGCCCTGTGTGAGAGGGTAGTGTCCATGGTGTCGTTGTCCAAGCCAGGAGGCACGTGTCAGGGTCACTCAGCAGAGGGAAGGTAACCACAACGGCAGGATCTTGAACGTCTTTGTAGTTCTGTTGAGCTTCGAAATTGCTGAGTGGTGTATTAAGTGCTGTTGAGTAGGGCATGACACGATAACCTCTGTAGACCAAATCCTTTTTGAATAGTTCTGAGAAAACCCACCAGACCGACTCCATGAACGAAGGGTCCATGGTCTAATATCACTGCCGTCAGTAAGCAATATCACCTGCGTGAGTATCAAGGCTCGCTGACCTTGTAATCATTGTCGAAGTCGATCCACCGGCCCAAGCGTTCAATAGTCTGCCTCCATTCTGTTGCAAATTTCAAGACGATAGCCCGGCATTCTGCATTGTATGCTTCAATTCCGATCTTCTCCACCGCGTCTTTGCCTGAAAGCCCAAGCTTCTTGTCGATTTCATATTCAATGGGCAGTCCATGCGTATCCCAGCCGAATCTTCTCTCCACGTAACGCCCTTTCATTGACCAGAACCGTGGAATAATGTCTTTGATAGTCGATGAAAGCAAGTGCCCGTAGTGTGGGAGTCCTGTTGCAAATGGCGGGCCGTCATAGAAAGTGTACGGGGGTTTGCCTTTGGAGAGCTCGACCTGTGTCTCGAATGCTTTGATCTCCTTCCATCGTTTCAGCACCGCCTCCTCTTCCTTTGGAAAATTAATGGACATGATGCTTGAGGCCCAGATTTACTCATGGAGCTGTAGTTTCGGATTTTTGGCGGCATAGAATAAATACAATGTCATCAGTGACTCAAAATTTTGATGACTCGGTCCATACTCGTACATTCCAGAAGTGAGCTACCTCGCTTAGTAGCGGCGGAAGGACTAAGATACCTACCTTACCTACCTTACCGTGCTTACCTATTTGGTGAAGTGCTAAGACTACGGCGGACGACGGCTACAACTAGGACAAAACCAAAAACCACAAAATAATTTCAGATTTTCAAATTTTTCTATTGCGATACTCTTCGAGGCGCTCTTTCAAGGGCTTTTTGAGGGGCTTTTTTTAGGACTTCTTCGGGGGACTCTTCGGGGGACTATTCGGGGGACTCTTCGAGAGGTTCTTTAAGGACGATAAAATGTTTCGCGGTTACATATTTTAGGGTAAATTTTGAGATAGGGGTATCTCGGGGTAAAGGTACCCGGGGATAAGATGCTTCGGGGTAAAATGCTTCGAAAAAAAAAAAAATTCGAAATTCGAAATCTGAAATCTGAAATCTGAAATTTGAAAATCAAAAAAGTTTTGTCGTTTGATTTTTGAAGTTGCGAAAACTTTAAATCAGCCTTATAAGGTTGAACATAAAATCTTATTCGGGGGCATCATTCGAGGGCATCTTGAATCATATAAGTGAGGCACAGCCAAAATTTAAAAAAAATTGAGTCAAAATTTAAAGAATTTGGTGGAAAATTTGAAAAATTTGGTGGTCTTTGGTTTTGTCCTAGTTGTAGCCGTCGTCCGCCGTATAAGACGCTATCCTTTAGCGATGTAGCTCACTTCTGGAATGTACGAGTAGGGCTGGACAACTTTTCGAAAGCCACCTCCAATCCACCAATAGGATAGGTCAAGGCGACCTTCAGAATTACACTCCCCAAATACAGTGAAAAGGCCCTCGGTCGTCTTAGTTACTTCTTCTATGGATTCTATAAATGCCAAAGCCTATGCTTATGGGTCGATTTATCGTGGAGTCTTCTCCTACGAACCGATTCCAGGAGCGGCTTTGGATTGCTGTCGCCGTAGCTGCAAGTGGGCGATATCTCTGTTGAGGGGCCCAAACAAAGAGCATTTGCGTCAAAGGAATACTGGTTGCCTTCCGACCAGGCTCATCCGTCACACAAGTACCCAACTTTTGTACTTCTTCGTGCCACAAGCGATATGCAATGTCTATCAACTAGGAAGCACATCAGATACATCATAGGAAGCAGACAAAGCAGGCTTGTAATTCAAGTATAGTCTGGCCGTCTCGTTCATTAAACGAAGTTGGTCCCAAGAAGCGCGCATTTTTCTCCGCCTCAAGCATTACCCACAGTCGAAAAGTCTTGTTAGACACCTGCACAATAACCTATCAGTCAATGGATTGGCTGAAGACCAACTGGGCCGCACCATAAAACACCACGACCCACCCGAATGTATGCAATTAGAAAAGGTAGGCAAAAGACGAATAGTTCTAATCATTTTGGATCAAGGACCAGAAATCTGTGAGGCCCACAAGCAAGCTTACGATGCAGTGAAGATGTGTCGAACATTCTTTTATCACAAGTTCCCTATTTTGCTTACAGTCCACCTGGCTTTGCTGTACATCGCACTTAACTCTCTACATCCAATGACCCGGCTGCCATGTCGGCTGGTGAAGTGACAGCCTCAATGCCCATCGCCTCATTCGTCGACGTCCCCACCTTCAGGCTCCTCTTCCTCCTCGCCCTCGGAGACATCCTCCCCAAGTATCCGGAGATGTTTCTGTTAGTGTTAGCAATATGGCCATTCGATCAACAATGAACTTTCCACACCTTGTCTCTCGACCTCTTCTCCTCAAGATCCGCAAGCACCATAAGCATGTCATCAAGCTCTGTTTGCGCCGACTTTCTCGCCTCTTCTTTGCTATCAACCTCACTCTGCAGGCGACTCGCTCTTTCTTCAGCATCGTTGGCCTTGTCTTCCGCACGTTGCAGGCGGGACTCTAATCCAGATATCTTTGTGGAGTAGTCCTCATGGGCGATATGGAGATCTTGCGCATGCTCTTTGCTAGACTTTTCCAGCTCGTCTCTTAGCCTTCGAACCGTGACTTTCAGGTCGTCTATCTCGGCATCGGTCCTTGTTCGGACCCTGGCAGCATCTGCATCAGCTTCCTCTCTCGCTCTCTGCAATTCCTTTTGTAGCGATTGCACAGATGTTTCGTGTGTCCTCTGTGTCGCTACCCGAGCCTGTTGATGCTTTTGTACCGTTGTTTGCATGTCTTCTTCGTGATTACGCTGCAGTGCTTCGTTAATGTTCTTGATCCTGCTCAATTCCACCGTGGCAGAATCTTTGGCTTTCCTGTGATCGGCCTGCTCTTGCCCAAGTTTTCGTTCGAGAGTCAATTTTTCTGACTCGAGCTTCTGTATTGTTTGCTCTGCAGCGTCGACTTGCGACTTCAGGGAATCGACCAGCTCGCGGGAGACACCTTTCTGTATTCCGTTCGCAACCACAGCCACTTCGATACCTGGAGGTCGATCAATTGCTCTCATGACACGGCTGAAATTGTCCTTCAGAAAGTCCACAAAGGTCTTGTCAAAGTAGACTTCAGGCAGTCCACCAGGTAGACTGGATGCAAGACCCTGGTGCAGCACTTCGAAATCACGGACCATGGTGTGTTCTCGTAGTTTAGTAATTCTATCAACGTATTGTTCACGTCCTAAACCGGTGGTGAGGATTTGATGAAGAGTGGCTCGCGGTATCGGAGAGTCCTTGGTTGAGAATTCGTAGATAATGCCCAGAAGAAAGGCGCACAGTCCAGATACAACGATTCGAGACTTACTGTTCCCTGTAATTAGCTGTACTATGCTTTGTACATTGCTGCCTTCGCCTAGGAAGTCATTGACAGCGTCATGATCCTCGTACAGCCACCCGCACAAAATCATGAGATACCCTATAGACACTCGTGGATCCTCGTCCTTCCGTTCGCCTGAAATGAGATTCGATGACAATGTTTGTATACAGGTGATGACTTCCTCCCCATTTTCGGCATCGCCCTCGGCAACACTCATCGCAATGTTCTTCGCATCAAAGTCCTCGTACAGGAGATGAAACAGCAAGACTGCAGAGATCCAAGATCTGTATGGATCGACTCCATGAGAGGACTCGGGGTCGTGTAAAAGGATTGTAATTATGTTGTCTGCTTCGATCTGGTCGGACGTATGGCCCTCGATGGCCCTACGTAGAAAATGCAAGCGTATTGCTGCATGGCCACACAAGTACGCTTTGAGACACTCGCAAGCGGACAAGCGTACGTCGAATCCATAAGTCGACGACGGGGCGAGGGCTAGATCAAGCAAACCAGATATCACGTTTACTGTTGACTGCGGAACTTGACGATTAGCGTGACCGTTGACTTGCTGAACAACTTCCTGCCTCGGCGAGAGAACGTCACGCCGGGCGAACCCTTCTTGTAAGCTATTGTTTGACCTTATGAGATCGGCAGCTGTGACAAGGGCCTTTTGCGACGATCCATTAGCGATGCGTGCATAGGTGGGCGCGAACTTGACTGACCTCTGCTCTGATCGGGACGTCGAATGATTCACGAAAGGCTATATCCAGCACTTGAGTCAACACACCACTTTGCCAGAATGACGTTTGATTTGCTTGCGTTCCAAGGCTGCCTCTGACAAGGAAGAGTCGTAGTACAGCGAGAAGGCCCCATACATTTTTGTCCCTCTGGGATCTGGCCCACTCTGCCACCCCATCTGGGAGATCTTGTTCGCGAACAGCCTCGTTTAGGAGACTCGCGAGTTTCTTCACGGACCCGGTTTCGCGAAAGTAGGATTGATTGGAGACGTTCATGCGAAGGAGGTTTGCCAGTAGAGACAAGCAGTCCTGCACGGTAATGCCTCCATGCGTCAGTGCACCTTCGGAATCAATGATGCCAAATACGCGATCGAAAGCGTTCTCAAAAGCCACAAGCTTTTGTAGATCTGGCGAGGACGGCGTGAGTGCAGTGAGCAGTAGTAAGCCCTCTATCGTTCCCTTTAGCCGTATTCTTTTGATAGTTCTCTCCATATGGATTACCGTACCACTTCGCACCGCTTCTCTCTTGTCTTCGAGGACAGCAACTAATCTAGACACACCAAGAGGAGCTGTGTAAACACATTCTTGTGTCCGCTCGGGGCGTGCAGACGATATGGCGGATATTAATTGTAGGGAGTATAGCCGGGAGTAGAAGTCGTACGCATCGAGAAGATCTAAGAGAGCCGTAATGTTTTCTTGTCGCTACTCCGTCAACTCAGCTAGCGATCAGGCTCATTCGTATTACAAGTCACTCACTTGGGTAAATTCATCTGCAAGCCAGAGAGCTATGTCATCTGAAGCTTCCGGCTTGTCATTGTTAGTAATAGGGATTGCGTTTGCTTGGAATGGTACCCACGCTTGACTCGTCAGGGCTGAAAAGCATTAACAATGTCTCCAGTATCACCTTCGTAGTGTCCACGTCCTCAACATCGTTATTAAGGCAGCTGATGAGACTTCTGAGAGCCCCTGATGCCACAGAGGCTGGGTAGACTTTGGCAAAGCTTCTCAACCCCAGTATCGCCGCTCTTCGATCCTCTAAGAGTGTGGCGCTTTGTAGACGCCCACTGAGGGTAGAGATCGTGCTTGTTGCATTCTGCTTCGCCGGTGCCTGCGATTCGAGTATGCGGAACATCGTACTATGGTGGCTGCATTCTCCTCAATGAACGTGACCTGAACCGATTACACATCATCAACTATTGACTCTCCATTGTCTTCCCAAACATGTTAGCCTCTACACAGCGAGTCCCGAAAACAGCCGTTGAAATGTAGTTCTCGACCTCCGGCCTGCAACTTTGACATATTTCAGCTTCCTAGCACCGGAAGATAGTTTATCCGTTACCCGAAAGTCGATTCTGCACATAAGCGTCCGAGAGTCAGTAAGCATCCTCCATCTCAAGAAGGTCAAACAATCACCTTCCCATTCCACCCTGCGACCTCTTCGAAGGCGCGCCACTGCAAAGGCACTTCTTTGTCTAAAAGAGTGACTACCACCGGGCGCTCTATCATTCCAATAGATTGAAGTATATTTACAGTGTGTAAGGATCCAGCAAGGGTCAAATTCACACCTTTGACTTCTTGGTTCACCGGCTCGCCTTTTCTCTTGCATACTAAAATCTTGCCACAGCGGAGCTTGCAATTTCGATCTACGATCCTTCTTGAAGTCCCATACACACTGTGCTTATTTACCCGCTCAGAAGGCTCTCCTCTGTTGATAACAAAGAGCACCAAGGACAGCCAGAAGTTGCCATCTCACGGTCATTAATGTGTGCGTGTTGGTATTATATAGCCTCTCCTCACAACGCTGCGAACCTCACAAATTTCTCAAACATAAGCGAATATGGGTGTTCCAGCGCTATTTCGCTGGCTGTCGCAGAAGTACCCCAAGATCATTTCGCAGGTCATCGAAGAGAGGCCGGGAGAAGTAGATGGACAGGAGATACCGGTTAGCACAGCAGGCCCGAATCCGAACGGAGAAGAGTTCGACAATTTGTACGTTTCAGTCTTGCACCTTTGTGCGTGTAGATTTGATGATGCTAATCAGTGAAAAGGTATCTTGACATGAATGGCATCGTCCATCCCTGTTCGCACCCAGAAGATCGCCCACCTCCATCTACAGAAGAAGAAATGATGCTTGCTATATTCAAGTACACAGATCGAGTGGTGAACATGGTCAGGCCAAGGAAATTATTATTGATTGCTGTTGGTACGTTCAATACTGTCATCCCCGAGGACCTGACCTGGAACTGTCTACCCGCTCAAACTAGCTACATTATCCGCTGAGATGTTGAAGCGGTCAAGGCGGGTGCAATCCTTTTACAGGTCACCCAAGTTGGACGATGAAATATGCTAATGTCTCCCTGCAGACGGCGTTGCTCCTCGTGCCAAGATGAACCAGCAACGCTCCCGGCGATTCAGATCGGCTCAGGAAGCAGCACAGAAGGACGAAGACAAAGAGGAATTCCTCAAAATGCTTAAGTCGCAGAATAATGGAGTGGTACATGAAGAGGCTACATCCATGGCACAGAAAAAAACATGGGATAGCAATGCCATTACTCCAGGAACGCCATTTATGGACACACTGGCTGCGAGTCTTCGATATTGGTGTGCGTACAAAGCCAACACTGATCCAGCATGGGAAAAGGTCAAGGTTATCATATCGGACGCAACGGTGCCGGGAGAAGGAGAGCATAAGATCATGGAGTTCATCCGCTCACAGCGATCTTCGCCTGAGCATGATCCTAACACTCGCCATGTAATATATGGACTTGATGCTGATTTAATCATGCTTGGTCTTGCAACTCATGAGCCTCATTTTCGCGTTCTTCGCGAGGACGTCTTCTTCCAAGAATCGAAAGCACGTACTTGCCACATCTGCGGTCAAAAGGGCCACATAGCGGAGGCTTGCAAAGGTGAAGCTAAACAAAAGGAGGGAGATTTCGGTGAGAAAGACAAGGCGCTCACTGACAAGCCCTTCATTTGGCTTCATGTCTCTATTCTTCGCGAGTACCTCGAAGTTGAATTGCATGTGCCGCAAGCCCCTTTTCGCTTCGACCTAGAGAGATCTTTGGATGACTGGGTTTTCATGTGTTTTTTTGTTGGGAACGATTTTCTTCCACATCTACCTAGTCTTGATATCAGGGAGAATGGTATCGACACTCTCATTGCTATTTGGCGAGACAATATCCCATTGATGGGAGGCTATGTCACAAAAGATGGGCACGTTGATTTGGAACGCGCTCAATTTATCTTGGATGGACTGGCGAAGCAGGAAGACGCAATCTTCCGGCGTCGACGACAGACAGAAGAGCGACGAGATGCCAATACCAAACGACGAAAGTTAGAGGAGCAAAATCGAAATAATAATCAGAATAATACCGTGCAACGTGGCCGTCGAGGCTCTCCAGACTACAGCAGCCCATTAAATGGTACTATAGGCCGAGCGAAAGATCCGTCGATCGCTCCTGCAGACATGCCATTGTTCGTTCCGGGTAAAGGTATCCTCACCAAGGAAGAGAGAGCCGTTACTCATGATATGGTCGTGAATCGTGGCGTAGTGCACAAAGCCAATGCGGCCAACAAAAGTGCCGCAGCCGCATTGAAGAGTCAACTACTAGGAGCTCAAGTAGATCTAGCCTCGGCAGACCAGATCGAGCCATCAGCCGGGGACGGCGCAGACGTAACCATCACGCCCGTATCGGCTTCGAAGAAGAGAAAGGCAGATCTTATGGAGGACAGAGACGCAGGGACCCCAGGCCGCGATAGCCCCAACGTCACGAACAAACCACAGGCAGATTCTGATGAGCCGCCACCCGACAATGTTCGTTTGTGGGAGGAAGGCTACGCTGACCGGTACTACGAACAGAAGTTCAACGTCGAACCTAAGGACATCGCCTTTCGCAACAAAGTTGCAAGAGCCTACGTGGAAGGTCTTGCATGGGTCTTGCTCTACTACTTCCAGGGATGCCCATCATGGACCTGGTACTATCCGTACCACTACGCTCCCTTCGCAGCTGACTTCGTCGAGCTTGACAAGATGGATTTAAAGTTCGAGAAAGGCACACCTTTCAAACCATTTGAGCAACTGATGGGCGTCATGCCCGCAGCATCGAACCACACCATACCAGAAGTCTTCAGATCGTTGATGAGCGATGAGGACAGTGAAATAATAGACTTCTACCCAACCGACTTCCCGATCGATCTGAACGGAAAGAAGTTTGCTTGGCAGGGCGTTGCTTTATTGCCCTTCATCGACGAAAAGAGATTGTTGGATGCAATGGCGACAAGGTATCCGCTTCTATCAGCAGAAGATGTCGCACGGAATGCGATGGGTAAGGATGTTTTGATCATGTCTGATCGACATCCATTATACGAGGAGATAGCGACGAACTTCTACTCGAGGCGCCAGGGCTCACCGAAGTATAAGCTCAATCCGCGCATCAGTGAAGGACTGGCCGGAAAAGTTGAGAAGAATGAGGATTATATACCGCAAAGTTCTCTGACTTTCCCTCTCGAGGAAGGAGTAATGCCCAACTTGGACGAGGATCATAGCATCAGGTATGTCTAATCTCATCCATCCAGAGACCTACGCTAACACGTGAACTAGTGTCCATTACGAAATGCCCCGTTCAGTTCACATTCATAAGTCGATGCTACTTCGAGGTGTCAAATCTGCTCCGCCCACCCTTGATCGCGCCGACATCGAAGCTACGAAGGGACGCGCCAACTCCTCTGGCCGCTCTCATGGAGGTGCACCACTGGGAGGTGGTCGAGGCAATGGCCGTGGTCGAGGCGGTCAGATTAATTACTCAAATGACAGGCCGAACCCATTCGCCCAGCATCTGAATCCCGGCTTTGCACCTTCGCCAAATGGGTTTGGGCGAGGCGCCCCACCTCCAGGCCAGTTCAACGGCTTTCCTCCTCAGCCTCCGCGAGCCTACTTCAACGGACCGCCTCCACCTCCTCAACACGGGTACTATGGTGGACCACCTCCAGCAGCTCAAGGCCGATACAATGGACCGCCGCCGCCACCACAACCTGGCTACTATAATGGACCTCCCCCCGCACCGCAGAATGGGTATGGGGTTCAATACTCGAACAACCATTACGGTAGATAGCGATCATTCAGGATGTATCATGATCACCGCGGTAGCATTCAAGAGCTGCTCGGAATTGTAAATAGTGTAGCATAGATAGTGATTGTTCTCGCACATGCTCAGAGCTTCGCCGGTGCAATGCTGAAGGTTGTCCAATGCTTCAGTCGTGCAAAGCTAGTCCGCAATGGCTTTAAGACCGTAGTAAGTAAAGACCAAGCCATGAAGTATACCTAGGTACTTCACACTACAATTTTAGTACCTCAGTAGCCCTAACAAGGCGCTAAGAATGTCATACGTCAAGGTAGTGTTGCTGCGGATCATATGTAGGTAGCTAGCTACATTATTGCTAGCACCTCTGAATGCTTTCTGACGTACGTCGACAATATTTTTGGCTTACCCTTTTTTCAATGCTCCAAACGGTCATTATATTTAGATAGTCTCAAGTTGATGTTCATTACGGAGAGGCTCATTCTTCTCAATCTTTCATCTCCGATAGAGCAATCCGCATCCTCCAGCGATCCGGTAGATCATGAAGAGACGAAGCTTTGATAGTCTAGAAGCGTCTACCTCCAGTCGCTTCCATGCGAACAGTACTACCTGGCAAGCCCCAGGCCAAGCTTCAAGCTGTTTGTTCCGCGCTATGGGATGGCCAACGCCTTGTGGTACGAGACTACAGTTCACGTGAACGAATAGATTATCAATGCTGACGACCCTACCTCTTCAAGACCTACATCTCGGGCAATGCACTGGTGATCCTCAGTGGCCCTTACAGTCTTATTCAAACCATATACGATGACCCGCTCCTAGCTCTGGAGGCCGTAGTGATCGATGAAGCAACTGGGAAGATAGCCATATGTACCTCAGAGGAGGTTCATATTTACAAGCCGTATGGAAAGAAAGAGGGAGCTTTGAAGGCGAGATTCGGGACACATGATTCATGGCCTTTGCGTGAGGTTCTGACCAAATATGTAGTGGTCATTTCAGTCCTCTTTAGAGGTTTCAAGCCACGACAAAGGCACGTTGACACTATCATGGGGGTCGGAGGAGGAGCTATTGATCGGGTCCTCTTCTCTGAAGCTTTACAAGACTGCGGAAGACGATGCTTTGATTTGGAATCGCAGTCTCCCCAAGCCTGTCAAAATAGCAAGCTTCTCCTACGACGCTAGCCTCATTGCCTCAACCGGCCATCACGATCGGCTTATCAAAATATGGCGAAGGCAGTCTTTCGGCACGGATGACACACGATTTGACTTCACCTACCTTCCTCACCCTACAGCAGTGACAGGTATTCACTGGCGCCGGCCTCACGATCGCCAACAGACCCTGGACCACGTACTCTTCTCAATATGTGCCGATAGCAAGGTTAGGATATGGGCGGCTACAGATCCACACGGGCTGCAGGCTTTGCAGCTTTGGGCGGAGATAGACATGCAAGAGGCTATACAACCTCGGCAAATCGAGACTCCATACCAGTCCAGCAAACGCTATGCATTTATCATTGACAGTAAAGACTTCACTTTTGCAACTGAACGAGCCGTACAAGCAGCCTCTAGCGACGGTCAACAGGAACACCATGCATTGGAACACTTGCTCGAGGTTGCTAAGACAAGTCC
Source organism: Alectoria sarmentosa (assembly GCA_009733775.1). Lineage (NCBI taxonomy): Eukaryota > Fungi > Ascomycota > Lecanoromycetes > Lecanorales > Parmeliaceae > Alectoria > Alectoria sarmentosa. The sequence goes on from WOGZ01000103.1 coordinate 89,276, forward strand.
AGAGGTATGCGTTGTGGTAGACCGCCGCGGTAACATGTCGGCCTGGGGATTAGAAAACGTCGGTTGTAAGGCTCGGAAAAGCACCGACAAGTTCAATATTGCCCATGTCGAAAACGTCAAGCTTTCGTTCTTACGAGATGCGCTGGCGGAACAAGATAACATTCAATTCTTAACTTTTTGTGGCCAGCAGACCGACTCACCTTTTACTCTTCTTGTGCACCACTTTGACGGAAGAATCATGTGGTATGAAAGCAAGCTCGAAGAACTTTTTGATCCATCTCCGCGACGACAACGACTACAAGCGAAGGCGGTATGGACAGGTCATGATGGGCCGGTCAAGAAGATTGTACGCAGTGGCAGCGGCAAAGCTCTCATATCTCGCACCAACGATAATGAAGGACTAATTTGGAAGCAAGGAAACGATAAATCGGGGATGGCTCTGGCTCGGACAAGCGCTCTCAGCTGCCCGGAGCATATTCATCGATCTTGCTTGCTACAGGAGGGAGATTTCGTCATAACTCTGCACCATCATAGTATATCGCTTTGGGACGCAAGGACTCCTGTTGCTCGGCTTGTGGCCTCCTGCGCTTTTCAAGTCGAAGGAAAACCTTTATGTCTCATACCGTTACTAAATGCAGATCCTAAATCTCTATCTTACTATGTAGCTACTATCACATCGATGATGGAAGCCATCGTCTGGAAGATCGATCTACCCCCAAGTTTTCAACGGCGCCTCAACCAAGACTTAATTGCCATCATGGAATTGTTCTGCGCCTCCGACTTGGGAATGCAGGATGATCTTTCGTTCGTCTTGCCGGTAGATCCAGCTGGCTCCATCTCTCCCGCATCCGACTTTCTGGACACCTTCGCCAAGGACATAGCCATATCATACACCGACAGTGGTGTACTGCGTGCTTGGACCGCCACACTTGATCTTGAAAAGGGCTCTGTCAATTGGCTCGTCACGTCAACCACGGAAACTGGCATCAACAATCCGTCGCTGGCAAGCGGAAGCTCGATCAGGAAGATCGCGGTTGTCGATAGCGCAAAGACCGGACTAACGATATGGGATTCTTGGAGTGGTCAGCTTGAATTCGATGCTAAGTATGGAGAATCTGACTCGATACAAGACCTTGACTGGTCGTCAACGCCTGACCAGCAGTCAGTTCTTGCTGTTGGCTTTCCCTACAAAGTCGTGATCCTAGCTCAGATGCGTTACGACTACCTAAACGCAGGCCCTGCCTGGGTACCCATTCGAGAGATTCACATCAAAAAGCTCACGTCGCATCCCATCGGAGACAGCACTTGGCTAGGAGATGGCAATCTTATTATTGGAGCTGGGAATCAGCTATACGTTTATGATAAAGCCGTGGACACATCAAATGACAAAATCATGGATCTCTCAGTACCAGTACATCAGCACCAATCCCTGAGCATATTCGACTTGGTCACTTACCTCAACGGGCCACTCCCTGTCTTTCATCCTCAATTTCTTGCCCAGTGCATTCTTGCGGGCAAGTTAGTCCAGGTGCAGCAGATTATCATAGGGCTTTACAAGGCTTTGAAATTCTTTGTTGCAGGTGACGACTTAGACAGTTTTGTGACTATGAGACCCTGCGACTTCTACACCGAACAAGAGGTAACATAATGCAATTGCTACACCTGTAACAAGCTAACCAACGCAGCAGTTTTCCCACGCCGCGAAAAAGGAGATGCGATCGTCATATGCGGAATACGTTGATGACGATGAGCCAGAGACTGTCACTGAAGAGCTAGCCGCGTCGCTTAACGAGAACCTTGCCAAACTGGCTATCCCACAGCTCTCGAGCCACGAGCAATTCTACTTGGCTGACATCATTGAGTGCGTTGCTACCGCCGAAAAACAACGACGCTCTATGGACGAGAATGCCATGCGCTACCTCATTGTCTTCCGGCAACACATGATTAGGAAGAGCCAAGCCCCTGCTGCTCGAGTGAGCATAACCTGGAGAGAGATAATCTGGGCATATCACAGCGGTAGCCAAGACATACTGGTCGATCTAGTCTCCAGACAGTTTCACGGCAGAATGCTCTGGGAGCACGCGAGGGAGAGTGGAATGTTCATGTGGATGACTGATCTGACTGCACTTGTAAGTCCTAACTAACGAAGAATGAAACCAGTCTACGCTAAGCAAAGATTGTAGCGAGCCCAGTTCGAAGTCATAGCCCGCAATGAATACACAAAGACAGATGAAAAGAACCCAATTGATTGCAGTCTATACTACTTAGCGCTCAAGAAGAAAAGCGTTCTTGTGGGACTTTGGAGGATGGCGGCCTGGAACCGTGAGCAGTCCGGAACCCAGAAGCTACTACGCAACGACTTCTCCGAAGCTCGATGGAAGACTGCGGCGTTGAAAAACGCTTACGCACTTTTAGGCAAACGCCGGTTTGGTACGTTGGATTTGAACCATGTTTGACATTGACTGACCCGCTTATAGAATATGCTGCGGCCTTCTTCCTCCTCGCAGGAAATCTACAGGACGCCATCAACGTGTGCACTAATCAACTCGATGACCTACAGCTTGCAATTGCGGTCGCACGCGTCTATGATGGGGACGACAGCTTGGTGCTTCGTTCATTGCTGGAAGAAAAGGTACTACCACAAGCCACTTTTGAAGGCAATCGATGGCTCGCGACATGGGCTTTCTGGATGCTTGGCCAGCGCGATATGGCTGTTCGTGTCATGATATCGCCTATCTACACTCTAATCGATTCGCCCGAAGCCCCAAATTTGCAGTCCAAGTCCTACCTTTCAAGCGATCCAGCACTGGTGGTTCTCTACAAGCAGCTCAGGGGAAAGACTTCGCAAGCACTCAAAGGTGCATCGAAGATTTCACCACGTGCAGAATGGGAGTTTGTCATTCAGAATGCGCGGCTTTATGATCGTATGGGTTGCGATCTGCTTGCACTGGACTTGGTACGCAATTGGGAGTTCCTTCGGCAACCAGTAGAAACGATCATGAACGCGACCCATCCTCCTGATCCGCGCAACATGCTCAGGCGGAGAAGCAGCCTTGTAATTGATGACATGCCTAGCCCAAGGTCACCTACAGAACAGAAGATGAAGCCTGTGGGGAAGCCGGCGCCTACGGTATTTGAGGAGCCGAGTACCAATAGTTTGCTTGATAGCTTTGGGTTTTGAGATGTCCTACTACTTTTTTCGACGATTGGAGAAAGAGAATCGGGACAAAGCGTACCGTGTAGCGGCGGCGCCACTTTTGCTTGTACCTCCTATCACCGCCTCCATTATGGCTGTGGTAATAGTATCGCACACACACCCTGAAAATACCTCCGGTGAGCGAGTGTACATTGGCGTCGAACCAGGATTTGTCGATATATCTATGCTCTTTACCCTTAATGTTCGTTGTTTCGATATGCTGTAAAGTCGAGCCATAACTGGGCAGATGGGCATTTCCTACAAGATTCTGAGGCTCAATCTAGTGAAAAGGAATATCTTGGTAGAGAACTCAGACTCGTCAAATAGGTAATCGTAGTCCAGCATGGCAAAGGGCAATTCTTTTGATGAAATCCGAGGCTTCACCACTCGAAACCTCTTTTGGCAATGGCGAAGACCCTGTAACGTCTTCGGACATGGTTGACCCTCAGTGCTCTCCGTTTTGCTATGGGGCTAGCTCCCGCCACAACTGACATACAGTAGGAGTGGAGCAACGAATGCACGAATATACCTAACCTCGTGTTTCAATGGCAACAGAGACCAGACGAGCCGCATTTAATTTGAGTCTCGGGCATTGCGGAGCAAGGTACAGAAGAACACGTGCTTCAGACAGATATTCAATCTTGCTTGTGTGTCTATCTCCTCGAGTCAGAGATACTGTTTCATCAGCTCAACGAACTGTCTCTTCTACCTCAACGTCATCCATTCGCTCGCCCTCCAAGCCACAACCGATCCTTTCGAGCTTTTTCTCACGTCTTGTGTCAATCATCACTCATCGTTTCCCTCTGCGCTGTCTCCTTTACTGACATACCGACCATACAGCCACTCCAAACTTGATCCCAGCACTTGCACCCCTAAGATACCGGCGACTATGAGAAGACCTCCCAACACCGTCCACGGAATACCGCTGGCGTCGACGAAGTCGAGGAAAGCGACGATCGTGTTGTAGTACTAGGGCAAGCATTAGTGGTGTTTGTAAAGCATGGGAAGGGAGAAGGAAAGTATGAGACGAACGACAGTGGTGGCGGAGTGGTCTGGTGCCGAAGACATGTTTGCTGGCTGGAAGATTTCTTGCCGAGTCAAGCTCTCGACCTGACCGTCTGGCTTGCGTGGTTCAATGGAATAGATTGTGAAGGGGGTTGCTGTAGCAAGGGTAAGGCTACGGAGCACGTTTGTGAATTTGGTTGTCGCTGTTGAGGACATGCTTGTGGAATGTAAGAGGTCTCGTTGAAGATTTCTGGGTGAAGAACTTCGACGTAGCTAGAAGACAAAGAAGAAAGATTGAGATTGAAAGTGAAGGCAAGAATAGACAACACAGAGATGAGGAATTGTTAAGCTTGATTCATTTCCTCAACACCTTCGACCTTCTATGCTCGAAACTAACCCTTTCACCAAGCGACACGAAGCATCTTCAGACGAGCTAGCTGCACACCTCACACCGAGCCCTCTCCATCCTTCTCTCCTCCAACACCATCACCACACCCCTCCCCCTCCCTAGCGAAATAGATGTGCGACCACACCGGATATCTCAACTCTAGATACATCATACCCGCCGCGAAAAGAACGGAGGCCACGCCAAAGATCCACCAGAGTCCCGCGGTGTGGAGCGCCCGCCGGAAATCGTTGTGCAGTTCTTCGGACTGAAGGATGCGAGGGGGTTAGTAGTGTGGGGAACAGAGAGGGGGGGAGGGGGGGGAGTAAAGGAATGGGTAGGTACGAACGAAGGGAATGCTGGAGTTTGTGAGGGTAGACATTGTGGTTTGGAGGAGGATGTGTGGGTGGGTGGGTGGCAGTAGTTGTTGTGGGTTAAAGGAGTGGGTTTGAGGAGGATGGATATTTGTTTGTGCCGTTAGATTAGTGGATTTTTGGTGGTAGGATGGCGGATGAGGCTGGAATTTGTTGGCTGTGAGCGATTAGTGGTGTTGTCCTGGTTTTTTTTTTGCCTACTGCAACGGCAGCAGCCCAATGAATATCGACAGCCAAGCTTGTACATGCCTGAAACTGCCGGGATTCACGGGGCCGTTGCCAAAACTTGTACATGAATGTGAAAATTTATGTCGGTATCTGTTGTTATCTATGAAACTCTTTGCCTTCTAAATATTTGATTCTTAACATACGGCCTCATAAGAACCGTTGACGACGTCCGCGTTGGCTGGGTCCCGCGAAGTGTCCGTCTGATGGATCTCTACCTAGCTCTTGCATCGGCCGCGCTTTTCATAATCCGTTGATTGGCGACATTCCCGGAACGGCGAGGGGAAAAGAGAGTGTGGTGATGGCGTTCGTCTGTGAAGCGCTAGGACTCTGCATGCGCTTTTCAGACACCGTTTTTGGTGATGGGAAAGGTTTCAGGATGAGATACAATGCCGCTGCTCGTGGACTCAACATTGCTTATTGGATTAATAGGTAACGATTCTGTATGTAAGGAACCTCGAGACAGTGTACTTGCTTCTTTTACATTGCAGCATTGAAGATGATGGGCGTTCATGTTCATTTCCCACAAAGCATGATGTCTACGATAGATGACCCGTCCTTTTCCCGCCATTGAAGATCCTTTCCTGTTTCACTTTGGAGGTGAAAGGAGTACCTTCAGATGTCTCTAGTACCTAGGGCGGTATGATTCAGGACTTCATGCATTTTCGTTTTCGAAAGAAGCTACAGTTTATTGAGCGGGTAGAAATTTCAACGGGTGACTGTTGCTCTTCACTGCGTCGGATGCTTCGGGTGCAAAGTCCAACATGGACAAGGACTAGAGCATGCACATGATATGGCACTTCGAAAACGTGTATGAGCCTAGTGGGTTTCATCTCAAGCCATTCTTCTTCCACGGGTTATATTCTGCGGACATTGGAGGGCTCAGAGAAGAGCTTGATATGCTACGTGGGAAAAGCACTGTTATTAAAGGTAATATTGCCTGCACTGATCTTCCGCCACAATTTCGTTGTCGAGGCGAAAGCTTGGAACAAAGTGGGAGGAGGAACTCCAAGCGGTCGACAATCACCATCGGCGAAAGTGTAGGTGAAATATTAGCAAATGGGGGACTGCTTGTTTACCGGCATTGTGCTGAAATCAAGGGGTACGTCGGCCCGGATGCTTGAGAAATACCGCTCATGTACTTCTCACAGTCGTACTATATGGCATGTCAAGTGAAAAGCTGGAGAAAACCGCAATGAAGATGGCGGCAATTTGAAAAACAGAGTGCATTTTGCAAGCCGGCCTTGAGATGCATACAATTTTCCCTCGCGCTGATCCTGTTGATACCATCGCCGCGTGCTTGCTGTGTGTGAGTGTGTGTGTGTGAGAGTGAGAGAGAGAGAGAGAGAGAGGGGGGGGGGGGGGTAGGGCGGACGACGGTTACAACTAGGACAAAACCAAAAAGAAAAAGAAAAAAAAGAAAAAAGAAATCTTTTTTCTTTTCTTTTGCAATTGCCCCACTTCCTCATCTTTTTTTCTTTATAAATTATTTATTCATAATGTTCAATCACGATCAAGACGATCGTTCGTCGAAAGATTTAAACATATATAAAAATGAGATTTTTAATCGATTATATATATTGTATTGAAAACAAAAAGAGATTATTATCTGATTTATTAATAATAAAAATTTAATTCTCGATTTTTATACGTTTCGACGTTAATTATAAAAATGAAATATTTCGCAATAAAATCGTATAAAAAATATAAAACAATTACGAGATCGCATTCAATTTTTATTTTATAAATATAAATTTTCGAATAATAAGATATTTGAGTGATTAAAAGATAAAGATTTCGTAATTATAATTAAAAGTCTCGTATAAATTAAAAAAGCGTTTGATTTTAAGCGATTAAAAATTAATCGAAAAATAAAAGAATATATGAATAATATCGTATAAAAACTTATAAAATAAAAGATTGAAAAAAATGTAATTTAGAATTACGATAAAGAACTTTTGATAAAGCATTTTCGAAAGATGAAGTATTTAATTGTCAAATATTCTTCGTACGATTTTATTTATTATATATATATTAATTTAATTTAAAGATCGTTTTTTTGCTCAATATCGTACGATCTTTTTTGATGTTGTTGATCGACGATATTATGATGTATAACGCATAAGAGATAAATATATTATTTTTAATTCAAATTTAATATAATTCGTGAACGATTATAATAAATTTATAGATTTTAAAATCGAGATTTACGGTGCAATAAACGAGTATATTCGATATTTTTCGTGATTTATAATCGATATTCTCAATCGTATAATTATTAATATTTTATAAGAATATTTAAATTGTATTTTCGTATTGAGATAATAATTTCGTTTTATACGATTTAATCGTAATCGTGAAACGATCTTAATAATTTAAGTTCATTTTTAATTATAATAAACGTACGATTCGAAGATGGAAATTAAAGATTGTTACATATATGAAATTAATATTAATAATTAACGAATCGAATTTTGATGAATTCAATTAATCAAATCGTTATTTAATAAATAAATAAATTTTTTCGATGTATTTCGTATAATAAATAAATATTTCAAAGATGTGTTAATCGATCGAATTGCATTTTTTATAATATATTTTTCGATTATTCGTACGAAGGTCACGCATTACGTGAATAAATAAAATATACACATTTTATATAAATAATTAAAACGTTCAAAAGTCGTATTAAAAAGATCAAAAACATTATTTTTCAAATTTAAATTAAATATCAAAAATTATAATTTTAATTTATATGAATCAATTTTTGCTCGATTACGTCGTGACGTAAAAGATTATAATAAATTTTATAAATTTTATATTTATACACTCAACGTTTTTCGTACGAAAATAAATTTTATTTTTATATATTCGATATTCTTCGTACGAAAATGAAATTTAAAATTATTTAAAACGTTATATATATTTTAATCGAAAATTAATGTATTTTTTTAAACTCAAACGATTATTTTTCTTTTTCTATATTGAATTAATATAACACATTTATACGAAATCGAAATTTCGATTCATATTTACTTCTCTTTATTTTAATCGAAAATAATTAATCGTCGTGATTAAATTATTATTTGACGTTTCGTATAATAATTAATAATTATAAAATCGAAAATCTCGAATTTCATTTTATTTTGCTCAAAAAGTCGAAAAATGTATTAAAATAAAATGAATTAAATTCACGATTATTGAAAAATGTATGATAATTAGATTTTGAGAGAAAAGATTTGAAAAAAGGTTTTGAAAAATGATTATAAGAAGTGAGCGATATTTTGTAAATTTTTCGTACGAAATTATTTTTTGAATATACGATATCTTTTTTTTTAAAAGAATTCGTTTTTATGTGAATATTAAGATATAAATTAATTGATAATTTATATCGAGCGGAAAGATTATAATATAAATATTATTATGCTTTAAATCCTCGCTTCGTACGATTTATTTTTATTATTATTAAATATTATAACATTAATACTTTTTAAATTATTAATCTTTTTAATTTTTTATCAAATTTCGATATATTTAAAAAATAATTTAAAGTGTTTATTTATATATAATTAATTGAATTTATTTCGATTTTATGAAATATTTAACGAGATTTTGAATTTCGTTAATCATTTTTTTCGTTATTTTAATTTTCGTACGAAAGATCTTTTATATAAAAATTTCGATTTGAATTTTATAATTAAAAGATTATAATTAAGTTTATTCGATAAATTAACATTATATAACATTTTTCGATTGAAAAGAAAATAATTACATTAATAAACAATCGTATTCGTATAAATATTATAAATATTTTACGAATTATAATAAATGTTTTTGTTGATGAAAAAGAAATAATAAATTTAACGAAGATTATATTCATTTAAAGAATTAATATATCTTTTTAATTATTATTATACGATTTGTTAATTCTTAAATAAATATCGCTATTATGATTTCATTTTGCCTTTTTAATACGCGACTCGATTGAGTCTAGCGCCTTGACATTGTTTATATATTCGACTTTATAATATATATTCTCTTTTTATAGTTATTATTTCGTGCATATCGAAATATAAAGCATTTAGCATTATTTTCGATTCTTTAATATAAGTGTTATAATTTCATTTTTTCTATCTTTTCATTTATTATGCGGGGTTCGATCGGGCCTAGCGCGGCTTAACATTACTTGTATACTCATATATGCTTTTCATTTTACATAAATCTTTATAAATAGAATTTTATTTATATCGAATTCACATATATTATTTTAATTTTACGTTCGTTTTTTAATATAATTTTATTTATTTTTTTTAATTGCGACGACGTCTAATCGTTAAAAAATCTTTTAAACGTCTTAAATAAAAAAGCAAGCAAGATTTCAAATAAAGAAAACAAGCAAAACTTTAAATAAGATATTAAGTAAAACATCAAGCAAAAATATCAAATAAGACATTATAATCAAATTTACGAACGATCGTACTATTAAATAAGAGAATTATTATATCGATTCGAATGTGAAAAATGCGAAGTAGAATGCGAAGCAAGAACACATAAAATAACACATTTATTTTTAAAAAGATCATATGATTATTGCTCAGAAAAATCGGGAGATGAAATTCATTATTTTTCAATTTCAAACTCAGTTACGATAGAAGATTCACACATCTTATCGACTCAAATAACTATAAAATCAATATCGTTTCACGATTAAAAAATTAATCGAAGAATTGATTAATCAGATAACTCGATTGCAGCTTAAAGAAAAAGAAAAAATGTATAATTTCGATAATGAAAATAAGAAGTCTGTAGAGAAGAAAGTAGAATCTTTATTTTGACACATCAAAAAAGATCTGTCAAGACAAAGATTTGCGTTTATTTCTTCGACGTTCAATATGAATATAGGTTAAAAAGATTTAATAGAATAGAAATTTGCGTCTGTCTCTTTATCATTTCACATGAAATCAAATCTGAAAGATTTAATAGATTCGAGATTTGCGTCTATTTTTCAAGGAATTAACAAATACTATATTGACGTAAATGAGTTTTATAAAAATATCATCAAATGAGAGACTTGACAATTACATTTATAAGTCAAATTCAAAGCAAGTGCGATGCTCTTTTTTATAAAACAATCTCGTATCGATTATATACGAGATTATTATAAGTTAATTGCATTTAACATTATTAAGACACGATGTTTAAATAAAAATAATACGAATTTTTACGTTATCGTTTAGAAAATGCTCGAAGACTTTAACAATATATATGGCGAATTTAATTCGTATAAAAAATTCGATGCGAGACTTCATGATCCGAATTTTAATATAAAAAAGAAAACTTTCGACGAAATTTTAATTAAATATACGACAATTATTGCATCTTTATAGCTATTCGAATAGCAAAAAATTTCACATTTGACACGTATTATTATACGTCGTCTTCGATGATATATTATAAATTAGAAGTTTAAGGTCTTCAAGAATTATATTAAACAATTACGATAATGCGATATCAATTTACGCCTTGCAAATCGATAATACGAACACGATGAAAGTTACGCAAATCATCGTTAAAATGATAAATATAATACGAATTAATCATATTTAAATAAAATAAACAAGACATCAAAAAGAAATGAATTAAAAAAATATTATAAAACGAATATATATTTAAAAGAATTTCTCGAACAGCTACGTTAGCAAGGCAAATGCTTTCGATATTAAAAAATAAATTATATAATTATAAATGAGAATGCATTATACAGAGGCAAAAAAATCAAAAAGAAGATTATTAAAAAAAATTAATTAAAGACCTACGCCAGATTTGCATTAAATTTACATTAAATTTATTATCTTTATTATCTTCAGCATTTTTAAATAGCAACGACATTAAACTTATAGCGCAATTTAACTACATTTAATTAGCGCATTTTAAACAACATTCGATTTGGCGAAACATCGAACTTTACGTTTTTGAACGATTTTAAACTTATTCGAAACATACGCATAAACTCAAATTTCTAATTTAGAAAAATCATCAGATGATATCATCACTTAACATTTTTACTTCAAAATTATTCTCTATTTAATTTCCTTTATTCACATATCTGTTGACTACGTTCGAAGTTAATTTTCATAAAATTCGATTTTAAGTTGCGATCGATGAAGATCTCGAAGATTTGATATTTTATATATTAAAAGTTTATGATTTTTTCGATTCTTTTATGACTAATAGAAAAGAACTTAAAAAGACGCACTCGATGTTTAATTTACGTCTTCATTTTCTCAATTATATTAATTATGCGAATATAGCGATTTAAAAAAAAGAGTAATATTATGATTTCACTTTTTTTATCTTTTCATTTATTATGCGGGGCTCGATCGGGTTTAGCGCGACTTAATATTGCTTGTATACTCATATATACTTTTTATTTTATATAGATTTTCATAAATAGAATTCTATTTATATCGAACTCATATATATCATTTTAATTTTACGTTCGTTTTCTAACAATCGCAACTATTCATATCATTCATCGTATAATTGAAAATAATTGAAATTTTATTTATTATAATATTTTATGAAAGCGAGGTTATCTTTTACGTTTATCAAAAAAAAAATCGAATCTCGAATGATTTTTAATTCGATTTTGATTCAAAAATAATGATTTGATAAAGTTTTTCGAAAGTGTGAAATTCGTATAAATTACGAAAAAGTTTTTGAAAGGAGATTATTTTAATAAAATCAATTAAGATAAAAAATGTGTTATTATTTTAATCGCTTAAAGACGAATTGCGCGTTTTTATACGAAACTTTATATTCAAAAAGAAAAATCTAATAATAATCTTTTTATTAATATATAATTTCAAATCAGAAAAAGAGATAAACAAGTCGTACGATTTTAATTTTATTCATAAATTTTCAAAAATTTATTTAAATAATAAAATCTTTTTATTTTTCAAATTGCACGAGAATTTTTTACGATTAAATAAAAACCTTAAACAAAAAAAAAAGAAAAATAAATTATACGATCTTAATTTAATTTTAAAATCTTCGAAAATTCATTTGAATAATAAGATCTTTTTATTTTTTAAGTTGCGCGAGAATCTCGTACGATTAAATAAAAATCTCAAATGTTAATTTTTTATATATTAATTTTTTAAACATTAACTCGTAAAAGATTTTATCGAAATCTTTTTAATAATATATTATTTGATGATTTTTCAACGAATTTTATCGAATATTAAAAAATTTAAATATTAATTTTTATAATAATAAGCTTCGTACGAAATAATTTAAGTGATTATATATATACGAACTCTGTTTTTTTCATTAAACAATTTTTAACGATTTTAATAATCAAAATAATATCAATTGCGTTCGAGTCGATAATTCGCGATTCGTTTAATCTTTTTCAATTTTTATTTAAAGATTCAAAAATTGATCGTATAAAATATTAAACGAAAAAAATGAATTTTTTTTTAAATAATATTATTAAGAAAAAAAGAAATAAGAAAACAAAAAAAGAAAAAAAAAATAATAAAACAAAAAAAAGTAATAAGTTAAATAAAATTTATACTTCGTATAATGTTAATTAATTATAATTAAATCTTCGTATAAAGGAAACAAATTAATTTAAAGTATCTTTTAATAAGAGATTTGAATTTACGAATTTATAATTCTCGTAAATGAGTATTTTAAAATTTTAATTTTTTTTTTAAATTAATGTTTAAATTTTTCGTACGAAGCAATTTATCATTTTTTTAATTTATTAATTGTTATAATAATAATGTTCATAATTTATTAATTATAATAATAATGTTCGTGATTTATCAATTAATTATATAAATAAATTTACGCAAAATTTAAAGAACTTCGTACGAATATCATTTAAAATAATGTATTTAAATTTTTATTTGTGTTATATTAAGAGAAATGTTTCGTACGATATATGTAAATAATTTATTTTAATTTTTCTTTATATGAGATATTAATTTTGAACATCACATAAAAATGCAAATTAATCGTTCAAATATATAATTATATTTTAAAATATGTTATGTGTAAAAAAAAACTCGCAAAACTTCGTATAATAAAAACTTCGTATTTATTTAAAAAATTATAAGATTGATAAGTTTTTCTTTCGCGATCAATTTTTTTTCATTAATTCGAGAATTTGAAAATTTGCGTTGTTGTCGTTGTTTATGCGACGTATAATTCTTTTCTCTCGATAAACGCGAACGATTTCGATCGTTATTTTCGTTTTCATCGTTTTTATCATTTTTTATATTTTTGAAAAAACATCGAATATCGTGATTTCGTTATTTACAATTAACGCATATTTTTTTAAAATGTTTTATAACGTGATAATATACGAGAAAAAAATGAAAATTTGAACGCGATGTTTAACACGCGATATAAATAATGAGAAATGTTTATTTTCGCGATTAAATCAAAATAATATTAATATAATCAATTTTATACATTTTTATTTAAATAAAAATAATCGTTTTTTTAACGAAAATTATATTTTGTTTTAAAAGGGCGAGAAATGCACGTCTCGAATCGTTATAAACGAAATTCGTTAATTGTTATTATTTTATTTATGTTAAAATTAGCATAAAGTTATATTATATGAGTGTATTAAATAAGATAACTAAGTGAAAAGGAAGTATATATATAAAAAGAAGGCATTTATATAAAAATAAATGTTTTTATCAAGTCACGTTAAGTTCAATCGAATAATATTAAAGGAATATAATATTAAAAAAAAGTTAGCTTTATTAAAAATATAGGATACGCTTATAACATTATTTCTTCTTTTTAAAAAGCGATATCTCAACGCTATAAAGATCGAAAAAGTGTGTTTATAATTTATCTTATATCTTCAAAACATTTAATTGATAATTATTTTCAATTAAAAAAAGCTAACGATAATAGCGACAACAATATATCGTGAAAAGTTCGTTTATAGCATCGTCGATGTTATAATGTTTTATCGTTTTAAACGTTTAAGAATAACGTGATTTGATGAAGAATTGACGTTATAATCGTCGTCGAAACATTTGAATGTTTAATATCATTTGATATTTCATATTTTGGGCGAAGAAAGAATCGTAGAAATTAAGTGATATAATTAAATCAAGTCTTTCGAATCGAATCGAATCGAATCGTAGGCGTTAAACTTTATTTGAAGTTTATATATGTTTCGATGATGCTCTGAGTAATCTTTTTTCATGAATTATTATATATGTAATATCGAATGAAATTAATAATGACGATAGCGAGGTTTTAAAACGACGTTAAGGGGCTTTAAAAGGTGTTTATAATGTGAATAACGAAGGTCGCGTGTTCATTTAAGTCTTAAATCAACACATCGTTATCGTCGACATCGATCGATTTTATCGTTTGAAAAAAATAACGTGAAGACGCACGCACAATAATCGAAAATTATATATAATCATTATCGTTCGTTATAATAATAACGATTATGAGAAAGAAAAAAAAAGAAAAAATAAATAATAAGGTTTTCTTATAAATCAATCGTTAGCTCAATCGAATAATGTCTAATTTTTTTATTTTAATTTGTTTGAATATTTTTTATAAAAGTCTTTCATTACGTTCTTTGCATTGTCGAATTCGTTTTCATTAATATTATATTAATTGAAATCTTTATCAACGTTTTTTCATTTAATTTTATATTTAAAACGATTTCATAATCTTTTTGAATTTAATATATCTTTAATTATTCATTTCTTTTTATCTTTAACGATGATAACTTTAAAAGAAAGGTTTTTTTAATCAAATAATAAATTAATAATAATGAGATTTAAGAGTTTAAAATGAAAAACGTTATAAATTTTCATGATTTTAAGTAATTTCAATTTATAAAAAGAATCGATAATGAATATAATTTTGAATAAATCGAACATTTTATCGTTCAATTTCTTAAATGATTTATTTATAACGATGTTTTTGTTATTTAAAAAAACGAGATCGTTTTTTTAAACGTTATATCTTTTTTATAATAATTAACTTGTTTAATTATCGTAAATTATATTTTATTCAAATTGTCGCGTATATAAACGAAAACGTCTTATATATAATCGAATATTCTTTATTTTTATAACATTAAAACGTTTTTAAATAATAACGTAATTAATAATATTAAAATTAAAG
>WOGZ01000616.1:0-11754 GCA_009733775.1 Alectoria sarmentosa
CATTTTTCTTTTTCGATATAATCGTTTTTATATATTTATTAATTATATATTAATCGATTTTTAATATACATTTAATAATTTAAAAATAAAATTTTCAAAAAATCGTTTTTTTGCAAAAAGTGAAATTTTTTGTATAAAATATCGTGGCGAATATGTTTAAAAGAATATAATCGTTTTTAAATTTCGATATTTTTATTTTTATTACTCGCGATTAATCTTATTATCGTTATTTATTAAAAAAGAAAAGAGAAAAAAGAAAAGAAAAAAGAATTATCGTTATCGACCTTATTATTGTTATTCGATATTTATTTTATTTATTCGATATATATTTCATTATTATTATTCAATCTTTATTTTATTTTTTCGACGCTTATTTTATTATTATTACTCGATTTTAATTTTCATAAAAATCGAAATTTATATTTTTCAAAAAACATTTATTACGCGCTTGATGATTTTATTGTTATTATTCGAAAATTACTTCATTATTATTATTTTATATTTAATTCATTATCATTATTTAACGCTTATTTCATTATTATTATTCGATTTTAATTTTCGTAAAAATCGAAATTCGTATTTTATTAAAACATTTTTATTATGCGCTCGAGAATCTTATTATTATTATTCGATATTTATTATGCGTTCGATAATTTCATTATCGTTATTCGATATTTACTTTAATTATTTAACACTTATTTTACTATTATTATCCGATTTTGATTTTCGTGAAAATTCAAATTCGTGTTTTTCGTATATTTTTATTATGCGCTCGATAATCTCATTGTTATTATTTAACGATTATTTTATTTATTCGACGCTCGACGTTTAAGAGAAGAGAAAAAGAAAAGTATAAAAGATATTAATATATGCGACTGCAAAAGAAAATTTTTCATTTTTATTACTTAATTTTCAGCGTCGCAAGTGTTGAAATTCGTGATTTTGTTATATAATTCTATTCGAGTGAAAGTGTTAAAATAATTAAGTTCGTTTCACTTTTCTTACTCGGCTGTCGCCGAGTGTAAACTTGATAAGTCTCATATTTTATATAGCATCTTAATTAAATAATCTATCACCTACTTTCAACAATTTTAATAAATTTTAAAGCTGATTGTTTTTAACGATTAAAACGCATTTATTAATTAATTTTTAATCGAATAAATACGTCGCACGATGAGAATATACATTAATTAAATATAATTTCAGAAATTTAAAAATTATTTTCTTCAATTAACGTGACGTTTTTATTAATTAAGATGTGTAATTTAATTTTTACGATTACGTCGTCGATAAAATTAACATTTTCAATAAAAATTGAAATTCGTTCAAAATCAACATTTAAATGTGTTTCGAATCGAAGTTTCAAAGTGATATTATTTCGTTAATGTGATAATAAATCGAATGTTTCTTAACGCTTTAAAGTTTTTACGATATTTTGTAATAATATATTCGCATAAAGTGTTTTTATAAAATAAAAATAAAGTCTCGTGATTTAAAATGATTTATAAATTAATATATATAAAGCATATCGATAAAATAAATGTTAAATTATTAAACGAAGTTCGATCGATCGAGTTTATAATTTATTAAAAATAGATGATAGATTATTTGATTAAAATGTTATGTAAAATATAAAATTTATTAAATTTATATTCGACGATAGTCGAATAGAGAAAGTGAAACGAATTTGATTATTTTAACAAGTTTATTGACGATTAATGATTCGAGTTACGAGAGATTATAATTATTATTGTGAAAAATATAATTGTTATAAAATGTCAAGGTTAAATTCGTAAGCGAATGAATATTTAAAACTTTTTAAATTTTATTATTAAAACGATTTATAATTAAGAAGAAAATATATTTTAAATTATTATTAATTAATATAATAAAAAACGTATAATCGAATTAAATGAAAAATATAAAGAAATAATTAATGTATTTATTTCGAAAATCTTATCGATTTTGAAAATTTTATAAATATATAAGAAATAATAAAAAGTTGAAGATTTAACTTTTATAAAGATTTTATAAAAACGTAAAAGAGATTTATAACTTCGCAAGTTTATTAATTTATATCAAAATATCTTAAAAAATTAATTTAAAGCGAAATAGATAAATTATATAATTATTATTTATATATAAAATTAAAGCTATTTATTAACGTATTTTCGCTATAATAAAATATTTTATATAACGAAATGAGTTAAATAATTTTTCGATTTCGTTATAACGAAGTTCGATTGTAAATCTTTTATTTTATAAAGCGAAAACGTCGCAAAGATTTATCTCGCAAGAAAATCGTTTAAATCGTGAGCAAAAGACTTCAATATTCGCACTCGCATTTAAAAAAACTTAAATACTTAAATTATTCGTATATAAAGATATTGCGAATAATAGAGATTTTTCATTCGTTTATTAAATTTAACGATAAATTAAAAACAAGCTTGCTCGTATATATATATTTTATTAAAAATTTCGAAGCTTTTATAATCATTATTATATGATTTTTATTTATTATATATATTTAATTAATAACGATAACGATTATAAACGATAATATAATAATTTATAAATAATTTCATTAATCGTCAACTTGCTAAAATAACTATCGTTAAAGAAATTAAATTTTTAAAACGTTAATTAATTATAAACGATGAAATATTGAAAATGCGATGTGAAAAAACTCGGTTATTAATCGAATTTAATCGTATTTAACGACGATAATAATATTTAAATAATTTTATAATTTATTTGTTATTTTATATATATTGTTTATATTATATAATATCGTTTATAAAGCATTTAAATCGACAAATAAAAGAGTTTAAGATTTTCGATGTTTTTGCGATTTTCTGCTTCGTAAAATACATATATATAAACAAGCTTTTTTTTAATTTATCGCTAAATTTGATGGACGAATGAAAATTCTTTATTATTCGCAATGTCACTATATACGAGTGACTTGAGTATTCGAGTCTTTTCAGGTGCGGGTGCGAGTATTGAAGTCTTTTGCCGCTAAATCGTTCATTTCTGAAGTTCAATTTTCAAAAGCGTTGATGTTCTTCGATACACATGGTTTTCGATTACTTGGCTTGGCAAGATTGACAATCTTCAATGTATCACAACAGTTCTGCGACGGTTTTTGGTGGAGAACGGTGATAGGATCATATTCATTATTGTTTGCTGATGGTATTTAATGGTATTGAGGTTCGATTCCTAATGGCGCTGATACAATGATGTAATTGTTTTCTATTTTTTGGCAGCGCCATTACCTCGAGTTGCCGTAGTTTCCCCGAGATTCAGGGTTCGATTCTCGGCCTGGTCTGGCTTAAGTGCAGCAGCAGTGCGTTTGAGTGGTTCGTCTCGCGGGGGCTCGCACTCGTTGTGAGGGTCGTGTTTGCTGGTGGTATTTAATGGTATTGAGGTTCGATTCCTAATGGCGCTGGTACAATGGTGTAGCTGTTTTCTATTTTCTATTATGTTTGTATGAACGTGTATGCGTGAAAACTAACCTAATATCGTACTATAAATAAAATTGTTGAAGATTAACGACGTAATATAAACGTTTTGATACGATAGTTATATTACTTAGCAGTACAGTTTCAATACAGTTTTTCAAACTCATAGCCTTCCGCTAAGGTACCTTACTATCCTTCTATCAATATCCCAATTGTACCCATTACTAGACCTCAGCCAACGCTATTTATTTAATACAAATATAATCCTCATCTTTCTTTTCGCCCGTAGAAGGTAGTTCTTTAGGTCTTCCTCGAGGACTTTATAGGTCACCAATCCAGCACAACTTCTTAGATCTTCCAGTACGAATGAACCGAGATGATATCTCTCATTCTAAATACAAGTTCAATTCTCAAATTTCATTGTGGCGTTGTCGGACATGTAGAATCTGCTCTCTGCGTACACCTGGCTACATATTGTTACCTGCTTTACACTTCACACTGACCGACTCACTGAGTAAAGTACTTAGTGGGGTTTAGAAGCCTGCCGCCTGGCTCGGCACGCGCGCTAGCGAGGTCCTGCAGCTGCCCAAATGCCTTCTTTCCCCTCTACGCTGCATCCAAGCTTCAAAGTCATCCATCGAAACCCCCCCCTTGATCTCCGCTGGTCTTGCTAGGATAAGCTACAGGCCATGGATAGCATCAATGTCTCCGAGCTCGTTGAGCGCTTAGGCAGTGACGAAGACGCTGTGCGCAAGATGGCCGTCTTCAAGCTGCAGGGCTGCGTTTTGGATCCATCTTTCGCTGATGTTTTCATATTGGAAGATGGTCTCACGAAGCTACGCCATTTGACACTTCACGCTACCGGTAACACGCTGGCCTATAGCTTGACCTCTTTCTCAAGACTGCTAGAGGTGGACAAAGGCTGGGAATATGTCACTCAAGACCTTGTAGAGAGGGTAAAATTTTCCTTGGATATCTTTGAGGTGACTGCTGACATGGAAATATAGGTGGTTGAGCTGGTCGTCACTCATCCACTGGTCAACATCCTTCGGGGTGCCATGTCAATCCTAGTCTATATCGTCTCTCATCCCTACACCGCCTCCAGCAGGATTTCTCAACCCGACAGCTTCGGCTTTCGAGCTCTGCAGCCCGCTATGACTGTGCACCCCCAGTTCCTCGAGATGCTCGTCAGCAGGCTATCCTCCGCCGATCACGCTTTATGTGCCAATGCGTTGCTGCTCATCAATTCGTTGATGCGGGAAGCTATTACCAACGACTCGGAAGCTGACTGGCCCAAATTCGTTAAGCAGTTGCAAGATCTCGATATCATCAAAGCGGTCTACACACTCATGCAAAGCACGGCATTACAGGATCTGTCACATCCACTGATTGAGTTCCAGGCCTTGTGAGTGATCTCTTCGATCCATCATTCCCCTTTTCATCATATTTTGGGGGCCGGAGATCTTTTCCGCCTTCTGAGACAATTCTCCTGACCCTTGAACCATTCTTAAAAGAGAAACACTGATTTCGAATTCATTCAGAACCAAGGTGCTGCTTCGAAAATGGCGAGATGTTCCTGTGGATTTAAATAAATCTGATCATAGGAGAGCTCTGAAAAGTATTCATTTAGCTAGCAATCCTGAAAGAGTCACAACACCAGTGGATGATGGAGAAGAGGCTTCGAAGAAGAGACATAACCCAGAAAAGTGGAGACGTCTTGGATTCGAGTCGGAGACTCCAGCCTGGGAATTTGAAGAGGTCGGTTATCTGGGCATGATGGACTTGACAGAGTATGTGAGACAGCAGGAGGATGGCTTTCCGAAGCTCCTTCTGGAGCAATCAACCAAGCTGTCAGAACAAAGATGTCCAGTTGCCAGAGCAAGTCTTGCGGTGACTTCGATCCTTTGCGAGCATTTTGAAATTGAGAAAGCAGATGTCGATGATGCCAAATTTCAACTGTCCTTTGAGTCACGAACAAACTTTGACAAGACCTTTAAGCCTCTGATCCTGCAGTGGTCATTACTCCACACTGCTGGTCTACAGGCATTCTTCCGGTTATGGCAGACTACCGGTGCCGAGACTGAAGACTTCATGAAGATTGCTGACCTGGTACGAATTCTGCTCGAAGCAGTGGTTGGCGGAGCTACAAGAGTAAGCAACGTCCACGAAGTCGAAACAGAAATCCAGCAATTCGAGTTGGCACGATTAAGGCATTTACAGATGGAGCTACTTGAATTCACCTACGAAGACCACTGGGGTCATCACCTCGGCCAAATGCGAGATGAGCTGGACCACGAAGCGTTGCAGTTCGTCAAAGAGCAACGCATACGATGTCTATTAGCAGGAGCGTGGTTCCCGAACGGCCACGGTCACAAGAGCGATAAAGCTGCAATCGCAAAGCAGGACTTAAGTCCGTCCAACCCAACTTCTCAACGCTATGCAAAATTAGCCCCCAACAGGCGCTTTCTCCACTATGCCGATTTCGACGTTCGCGGTGATGAGGAGCCAGATCTGGAGGGACTGGTTGAAAAAATCGACCTCACTACAGTGTCCTCCGTCGTCTTGGCCCCCTTTGAGCCCAGTTCCTCTACAACTACACTTAAAGCGACTCACCAATCCATCTCCACAAGGAAGGTAATTATCTACGGCTACATTCTTTCCAACTCTCGTCCTACCTCACCCAAGATCCACACTCGCATGGGCTCTACAGCAACCAAGACGCCTAGAAAGGAGGTGACGCTGCTTACGCTTCACCCACAAACTCAGAGTCTGGCTGCAGAATGGCTGGACGGTCTACTCATGTTGTTGAATTACAAGCCGATTACAGACGAGACTAAGAAATTGATTGCCATGGTACAGGATTATGGCCTAAAGATCAGGTTGTTGAATGTTAGATTCGATGATATGGCTCTTGCGGGTGATAGCCCCGAGATACCCAGCCGAGAAGGGCTCGATGAGGACTATTATTATGATATTTTGGGCAACTGAACATTTTTCGGCACAAAATCATGGGCGAATAACCCGTGCCCTGGTTTGTAAGCGTGGGCAGATACCCTCGAGGAATAGCAGAAGGGCGTTTTGGTTTGTGCGAAGATACCCCATTATACCACCGTTGATATCATCTATTATGCTTTTCCGTATGCTGTCATGTTCTCATAATTCGTCCAAAAGTCGTAACGTGGCGTCTACATCCACCGCCGGACTCCTCGCCGCTGTACCCTCTAGCTTCGTACTCGTCTTCGCACCTCGTCTCGAGCCCTCATAATCTCGTTGCCTCTCTCTTCCCTGCTCCCATCTTTCCTGGCCCATGCCCACCACCTCCGTCCAATCACTCAGATGCGCAACCTCATCCTTCATCACATCCCCATTCCGTCGCCACTGCCTCGTCGACGCCAGTATTGAGAATAACCCAATAAAGAACCCCAATGATCCCCACAGTATCTTCAGTCTCCTGCCGATAACCCGCCTTGACTCCTTGTCTCGCAGTGAGCTCCTCTCGACTTTCTCTCTCACTCCATCTAGCCTCTTTCCCAACCTTCCTACTTTCACTCTTCCTTCATTTATACGTTGGTCCAATTGGGAGATACGAAGAGCTTGAGCGTCGAAAGCCTTATTGGAGGAGGTGACTTGAGTTGTCATCTCTGAGGTGAGGAAGGAGCTCGAAGTCATGAAGTGTGTTTGGAGGTTTGAGGTTTGGGTGGAGAGTGACGACAGGCAGGATACTGCAGAGGTAAGAGAGGAGATCGAGGAGAGAAGTGAGTAGTAAGTGTAATCTAGGCGGCGGGTCGTCGTCGTCGACAGCGTTGAGAGAGTGGTGAGGTGTTTTTGAAGATCACTTCAGTAGTAAATTAGTTGGCATCTCTGTTGCCTTTCAATTGAGGTACAAGAATGGGACATACTCATCAGCAACCTTCCTCCTCGCCCTCAACCTCTCCACCTCCCTCCACGTCTCTCTCTCTCGTTTCCCCTCCTTGTCCGTTTCCTTGAATTCGTCCACCCTCTCATTTCCCTTTTGCTGCTGCTCTGGTCCTCTTGGGGGCGTCTTGTTGCCATCTACCCTGCCATCTATTCGACTAGTAGTCTTCGAAAGAAAATCGCCGAACGGGTTTGAGGTAGTGGGAAGATTGACGGTTTGGGGGACGCTCTTGTCGTGATGATGGTGGTGGACGCGGTGAGGGTGGTGCGGGATGTGGTGTTTGTGAGCGGATTTAGCGGGGAAGGTTGTCGAGCGGGGTGGAGTGGACATTTGGGAGGGGTGGGGAGGGGTGGTGGAACGGATCATTGTCGAGGTTGTGGTTGGAGGAGGGTTGGGGGTACGAGGAAGAATGAGGAAAATCCATGATTCCGTCGATGGTTTCATTCACGTGGTTGGAAGGCTCTCATCACATGCTTTCGATATCTCTACTTCAGTGACTTTGAAATCAACATCCTACTTCATAACGTCTAACTATGCCAACTCCAAGCGCTATGCCTTGATACTCATGCCCTCAGTTCGCTGTCATGCTCTCATAATGCCTCCCGACTCATGACTTCAGCAGCTTGTTCCTCTTCTCCCTTCTCTTCAGTCTTTCTACCCTCTTCGCATGCATCTTTTCAGCCATCTTCTCAAAACGCTCTCTCTCTTCTTTCGCTGTTCTCTTGTCTTTGATCGCTTGTATACGCCTCTAATAGCTTCCTTTCAGCGCTATATGCATATACCTAGATAGCATCTTAACCTACTTGTCTTTCATCCTCTTTCTCGTCCTTCAACTCCTTCTCCTTTGCCTTCATGGCAGTCATTGCTCTCCGCCCTGCAGTGCGCTTTTCGTACGAGGTTTGCCCGAATTTTGGGCGGAAGGCGGACTTTTGAGCGTGCCATTGCTTACCTGTATCACGGTCAGTCGAGTCACCCCGAGTGAAATCAGATACGTCGTGAGCTCTTACCATTCTTTCGTAGTCCCAGAGTTGTCAGTGCGGATACTGTAGGCGCGAGGTGGGACATAGTATCAACCACTCTGCCCTATCCAGTGACTGAAAAAGATGAGCTGCTAGGATGGGAGTGGAGCATAGCAATGGTATCGCTCCAGGATGCCAACGTCGCTGTTGTTGCCAAATCGAAAAAACGAAATTTTGCTGGCTCTTCACAAGAGAATCGATGGTCTTAGAAAGGAAGGTGTAGCGACACAAAGTAACCTTCACGCGAGCAATAATCTCCCATTTCTATAACTCTCAGTCAAATAAAAAAGACTCTGCATTCTCTGCCGCTATACAGATTTCGGAACTTTCATTACAGCTTAAACGACTTCTTCCAGAGCTTTTCCCCTGATCCACTTTGACTTCTGCTAAGCATGTCCTGAACCTACTCTACTCAACGCTCGCAACCTAGAGTATCGCAACCATCTACAGGTGAGATGCCCAATTGATAACGCTCCAGGGCCGTTCTATCTCTTCTAGAACGGCCATCAGCCTTGACTTCTTCAGAGACTGGCTTTGTAAGAAGCTGCACCATCGATGACCGACACGGCGGATGGAAGGATAACATCCTTAACAAATAGCAAAGATGATCTCCCCCCGAAGCCTGTCAGCGGAAATTCGAGCGACCGTGGAACGGAGGCCTTGAAAGACATCACATTTGGCTCTACAGCTGGTGTAATAGGCAAATCGATTGAGTACCCATTCGACACGGTGAAAGTGCGGCTGCAGTCCCAGCTGGACATTTTTCCTCTCCGCTATCAAGGGCCTCTTGATTGCTTCCGGCAGTCTCTTCGGACAGAAGGCGTCACAGGTTTATACCGCGGTATTAGTGCTCCTTTGGTCGGTGCAGCGATAGAGACGAGTAGTCTCTTTTTCAGTTACCGCATCGCTCAAAATGCGCTCCAAGCTACCATCCTCCCACCCACGAACGGCGATCAGCTACCGTTGAGTGCTTTGATAGCCTGCGGAGGAGTAAGCGGCGCTTTCACAAGCCTCTTACTTACACCGATTGAGCTGGTGAAATGCCAGATGCAAGTTCCGCTTTCACCTTCCAGTGTCCAAGGTGCAGGACCCCTATCGATCATCACCTCCAATTTTCGTCACCACGGCATTTTCGGTTTCTGGCATGGGCAGCTGGGAACCCTGATCCGCGAGACGGGAGGCTCAGCAGCTTGGTTCGGAAGCTATGAGGGTGTAAGTGCGCTGGTCAGGAAATACAATGCTCGGTATACATCATCGATAGCGAAGACAGTGAAGGAAGATACACTGCCGTTATACCAACAGATGCTCGCAGGTGCCGCCGCTGGTGTGAGCTATAATTTCGTCTTCTTCCCTGCCGACACGGTCAAGTCGCGTATGCAAACCGAGGAAGTCAGAGCTGGCGGGCAAGTACGAAAAACTTTTTGGGTGTCTGGGAAAGCGTTATGGCAACAGCAAGGGATTAGAGGTATGTACAGGGGCTGCGGTATTACGGTGGGAAGGGCCGCTCCGAGCTCGGCGCTCATCTTTGCCGTTTACGAAGGACTGAGAGGATGGTGGGGATAATACTCTAAGTAATTGTGGTGGTCGCCAGGCATTTGGATCGATGTTCTCGAAAAGATCAGGAAACACCCATGCTCCAAACACTGGCGCTTTTTTCGAGTCATTATATTGTGACAACTACTATCTTGCACCAATCAATTTGGACCAATTTTGGACGTCGACAAATCGCATGTATGAATCCACGGCGCTGTTTTTGACCGATAGTAAGGATCTGACAATCCAAAAGATGCGATCTCGAAGGACTAATACCGGATCATACCGCGAACGCTTTCAGAGTAGCTGGGCCAGGCTGAATCGAACAGGATCCAAAATCAAAACGTATCTGCTGCATAGGTAAATACCGGATTTCTCTACCGAGTCCGAGACATGCCAAGGCGATCCAGAATGGTCAGTTGTATATGGGTGGAAAAAAGGTTCTCTGCAACGGCTGTGAGGTGTGTTCATGCATGATCGTTGCTCCGAGGTGCTTCTGCTTCATGCAGGGTTGTTCTTTCTTTCCCCCCCAAGGATATTACCAATCATCAGCTTGCGCAGATTAGGTATCACCTTATGCAATATGCAGCCAGCATGTCTAATCACCTCTACATGCATAGCAGTGATCCGGAGACAGTCTGTTCAGGCGCAGAGAGATTTCCCTTGCAGATATTGGAGATTTTGACACTCGGTAGTAGCTATGCCGCTAACAGGTTGCCGGGCACACTAAAGCATGTCAGTCTGACGTTAACCACCTCGGCATTGATTAGCTGGGAGAGGCGGGTTCATGGTGGTGCTTGCTACTTGGAAATGTTCTAGGCTTTTTTTTTTTTGCCTGAGTGGGCGCCACATGGCAGCCTCGAGATTAGCATCTTGAGCCACGTTTGAGAGCAGGAGGTGGCTCCGAAGAGGTGGAGTAAGAATTACTTTACCTATAGAGTTTGAGTTTGAGCCGGTTGAAGGGAGCATTGTTTGAAGAAGGACTGTATTCGTAGAGTGTAGCTGAATAATGAATATTGATAGTCGAGTAGAAATCTTCTGGCTCCGGCGGCTGATAAAGTTACTGTACAAGATTAAGGTACAAGTGCTTCTTCCGCCAAGCATAAGCGTGGATACGGGATAGCATTGGCAATGTATTGATAATGGAGAAGATGGCGTAAAATAATAATGTAAAGTAAAAGTAAAGTAAAGTACTTGATGACGTGCATCTGCATCTCAAATTCTCAATGAGCGCGTAAAGTAGCTGAAGCTTCAAGCCTGAAACTGAAACACAATCAAGGGCAAGGCGGCTATCGGACAGGCTTGTTCTCCGAGCGTGGGATAATCAATGGGTATAGTGAACCTTGGCTGAGGTACTCTAAAGTACCTTACAGTCAAGAGTTTATGTACTTGGGTACTTTACTTTACCATTTAGACTAGGCATTTTATTAGGCTCACTTACCTTACCTACTTACTCGTACACTAGGACTGTGCTGGATGCTGAACCTCGGAGGTGATGAAGGATTTGGCTGGCAGAAAATGAAACGAGTGATTTTAAAAATCGCTCCTACTTGGTATAGATCTGCGCTGCAATGTTATTGTTATTATGATTATGATTCCCAATCTGATGATTATGACTTTCAAGAACAATCTCCGTAAACGCTGGAGCTCTATGTGAAGCTGGGAATCCATTGTAAGGTACCTAGACCTGGTGTCGTTTGGTCAGCCTAATTTCTCTCCCCCCATTTCATTTTCTGGCAGTTGGTTAACCCTCGTCCCTCTTCTCCTCCTTTTTCCCCTTTTTCCCGTCGATCGCGCGTCCCCCTTCCCCCCCCCCTCTAAACCC